>BDDC01000344.1:1262-14984 GCA_001662425.1 Chlamydomonas sphaeroides
CGCTGTGTGCGAACAGCGTAGAAGATGAGCTACATGTTTTCGGTGAATGTCCCGCATATAGCCAGCTGCGGGCTGAGCACGATCATACTCTCCAACTTGCGCGCCGTGGCATGCGCCGCGTGATGCTAGAGGCTGAACCGAGCTACGTGGCCCGGTATCTGAGGGATGTGTGGAATAGGCGGACTGAAGCGCTGAGGAGCCGAGGGCCCTAGCGCGCCGATACGACCTGATCTGCCGATGGCCCCCCTGGCTGTGAAACGGCGACCTCCGCTTTGCGGTGTAACAGTAACAGTAACAGCTGTGCGCCGCTGTGCGTGGGCCTTGGGCACCAGCAGGGTGTCAGAGAGACGTAGCGCACGCCAGGACGAGTTACAGCGACGTCACGGCCAGGCGCCGCTGCCAGCAACGAGGGGGCCAACGTCGGCGGCGCATAGGCACGTACATGTTGTGTCACAAGTACGTACCCCGTGCCCTGTGTTAGCGCTTCGCTGCAGCATCGCCCATAAGGAGAGACTTATGGCGAGAGCGCGTCAGCATGCGCCAAGCATTCTAATATACGTTGGCAATACGGCAACCCAGGCAGCCGGACTGCACACTGCGATCATGTCAACGGCACGGCTATGCCTCCCTGGCTACGGGGGACCTGGGCACCTGGCCAAACGGAGCCCTACAATAACAACAAATGAAGCCCATTCAGTTGCAACGCAACAGCAACATCAATAATACCAGAATAGGTCGTACGAGGCAGTGCGGATGGCGGGGCCAATCGCCAGTCTGATACGGTGTGTAATACTCCAGATGTCGTTGCGCAAGACCCCGCATGCCAATCGCTTATCAACTTGGCACGCGCCGACACTGACGCCCTGCGCCTGGTAGCGTGGTGCTTCAACGCGCAGGCAGATCCATCGCGCCTCGCAGCGCCGCCAGCGCCAGGAAAGGCCCCTACCCTACAGCTAGCTTAGCAGGGGAGATCCTACAGCGAGCACTCCTTTCAGGTGCCGGAAACGAATCACACACACAGACCTTCTCCACGCAGGCGCCGCATAGCAGCGTGCGCCGGCGGCTACGCTGGCCGCTCGAGGGCCATCCAACACATGCGCCAGGCAGTGCGAGCGCCAACACACGCGCACACCGGCACGCAGCGGGGCTCGGCAAGGCACCGGCCAGAGCGGGCCTTGGCGGTGACCGCGCATCGCCCCGCTCATGTATCGTCGCTGCCTTGCAGCTTATTGCCAGCGGCGGTCGGCCGGCGGCACGGGGTCGACATCGTACGTCTGCAAGGGGACGGGCAGGGACACGTCAGTGTGCACTTAGGGGTACTTTACTCGGGGCACCTTACCGGGCAGCACTTCTTGGCGTCATCGAAGAGCCACACAAACATCTCGCCAGGGACCTGGACAATGTCGGCCAGCGTGGTGGGCTGGCGCAGCCGGAAGCACACGCGCGGGTGGCCCGCCTCCACGCGCGCCAGCGTCCAGCTCAGGTCCACGATCTTGGCCACGGTGCGGTAGATCCTGGTCTCGTTAACCACGATGAACGAGGTCTCCCAGTTCACTGCGTGGGCGGGGGCAGAGCGTGGAGCGGCGTCAGGGCCCCGTGCTCCTGTGGGCCCCAGCCAAGGGCCCAGCCACGGGCCCGGTCCCCAGCTCAGCCACATGCCCCGCCTTCGGCGCCAGCCACATGCCCAACTCCCTGCCCTGTCCCAGGCCCGGCTCCAACTGTCAGCCACCGACGCACTCACGCGCACGCGCGAAGACCTCATCGGTGTTGCTCCACTTGACGTAAACACCCTCAATCTGCTGGCGATCCTCACGATCCAGCGAAAACTCGATCTTGTCCAAGATCTTAGAATCAGAGCAGTTGGACTGCGCACATCAAGGGAGGGTAGGATGGAGGGCCGAGGAAGGCAGAGCAGGATGGGGTGGACTCGTCAGGGTGAGGCGCAAGGCAACAAGGGGCCCAGGGGCCTGGGTGGGCTCAGCGCGCACTTGGACGATTGAAGCCCCGAGGCCTAGGGCGGTGAGGCTTGTGCAAGGGAGGGCGGAGCTGGGAACTATGCGTTCCAATGCGCGGCGCCCAACTGCATCCCGAAGGCCTTCCGGCCACGCCTAAGGAGGCCTGTGGCTGGGGTCCTTGCTGAGGGCGTCGGCCTGCCGCTGCAGCTCCGATTTGCGCGGGTACCACACCACCGCCAGCTCTACGTCCCGGTCTTCGCACCAGCGCCGCAGGCGGTCCACGGCCCGCAGGCCTCGCCCCACGCCAGCTGCCGCGCGTCCTGCCCAACCCGCGCACCTTGGCAACCACCACGGGCGTGACGGTCTCGATGGCGATGCAGTAGTCCGCAAAGCGGCTGTTGCTGCCCTCGAGCGTGAAGGTGTCAGCAGTGGCGAAGGGGGTGGCACGCTCCTTGTTGACGCAGCTGGGCGCAGGGGGCAGGGGCAGGGGCAGGGGCAGGGGCAACACACGATGAGGGGCGAGGACAGGAGGTCAGCGAGCATGTGGGGCTCGCGCAGAGTGTCACGCGCGGGCGCCATTGGGCCAAGCTGGTAAGGACTAGCAGCGGCGGGGCTACCGGTACTTACGAGTGGGCCGTGGGCCTGTTGGGCGGCGGCGCATAAGTGCCGCACGTGGTCTTGAAGCTCCGGTAGCCGCAGTCCGTATTTCCCAACGAGGGGGATGGCGCATCGAATTCGAGGAGGAGGTCTGCGCCCAGCGGGATGCCAGGCTTGGTGGAGCACACACCGGCGTAGGTTGCGTTGACGATGCTGGGAGCGTCGCTCTGGCGGGAGATGTCAAAGCCCAGGACCTCAAGCGTGACCTTGTTCTTCAGGTCCCTCAGGAGCTGTGTGGTCACGATTGACATGTTGTAGTACCTGGGGGATTTTGGACGCGGTGGGTGGGTCAGCTGCTACGAGTCAGGCCGATCACTGTCTAGCTGGCAGGACGGGGCGTGATAAGGCTGGCAGGGCAGGGCATGATAAGGCTCGCCAAGTAACAAGGCCACTTGGAGCCACCGAGGCCCTCGGTCACGAACGCGTACAGGCTTACCGGTCGTGTTGATACTGCAGCAGGGCGGTCGCACCGCTGCATTGGAAGCTGAAGTAATCCTGGCTGATCACGTCATTGACGTTGGGATTCGTTTCCAGGATCTGCTTGTTTTGCTCCAGGACCTGTACACACGCCAACAATAATGGATGTGACAAAGGGCAATAAGAGCAAGGCATGCGCAGCATTGAGGACAAAACAAACCCCACCTCCTTTGCCTTCGTGAACAGGGCAGCGCATATTGGCGTGCCCCCTGGTTGGCTCCCCTTTGTGTAGTCCCAGGAGCCAAACACGTTGTCACGCGTGCCCAGCAGGGTCCAGGTGACGTTGATGCGGTGGTTGCTAGGGAAGTTTAAGCACTCATCAAGAGTGTTGCCTTGGCATGTAAACTCGTAGACCGTCCCGCAGCAGAGCTCGTCCTGGCTGGTGCCGTACATCACCGTGTATGTGCTCATGTCAGCGCCGCTGCACCCGCCAGCCTCCGTCACAACAAAACCAGCGTCCGTCTTGTTAATGGTGTCAAGGACACCTTCATCCCCCCAAGCCGGATCGTTATCAGGAGCAGGAGTTGGCATGGAGCCAAACAGCGACGGCAGCAGGTACAGGGCGTTGCTCTCGCGGCCGTTATCTCGGAAGCCGCGACGGAAGAACCTCGACACAAAGCCCAGCGGGCGGTCGGGGCCGTCCTCCGCATTCCTCTTGTAGAACGTCGACGACATGTTGATCTTGGTGCAGAAGGTGAACGTGGCGTGGCCCGAGTTGTCACTGCTGCACGTAAATTCGTACTGCCCTTGGGGAGCGAACTCTGCGTGCGCCGGGAAGGCGCCTCGGACAAAGATGTTGCCGTCAGTCCTGTTGTTACTGGTACGCGCGAGCCAGTCCGCCCTGTTCTTAACCCAACGGGCGGCAGCGCTGCAGTTGCTGGTGGGCGGCCGCTGGCCAGCCCCGGCCGATGACCGCCAGTCTCCCAGCAGGTTAGCAAGTTGAGCCGGTTTGTAATCGTCCGTGTCTGGTGTGTCAGTATCGTAGACTTGCGCAACCATGTTCCACGAGAGGCAAAACTTAGGCGGGGTGCCCAGGTGCTGGCAGGTCGCCACGCAGGTCTCCGTCTTGGGCGAGGCGCATGTGGGGTCGACGTCGTTGGGGATGGTCCAGTTGAGGACGGTGCCCTCGGGCCGGCCGGGCGGGCACAGGTAGGTTGGCGCTGTGGGCGTACGGGGGCCAGGCAGGACAGCGCAGCGCTGTCAGGCGAGCAACGGTGTCGAGGGGAGGCCCCGCCAGGCAGGACGCAGAGGCATCCCAAGTAAGACAGTTCCGCGGCGGCATGTACGGCCCACCAAGCCCATCCCAGCATGTGTGCTCCGCCGCCACCCTTGTTGCTCACCGCCGAGGGTCCTCTTCTCGCACACGTCATTGCCTCCGATCGTCTTCAGCTCATAGGTGGTGTTGGTCTTGTTCTTCATGGCGAACACCTGCTCCAGGAAGAGCGGCGGCATCTCGCGGTTCTCGCCACCCAGCCGCCGGAACAGCCAGCGCAGGGAGGTGTTGGGGCGGCCATCATTGTCGATGGTGGCGTTGAGCGTCAGCGCGGCCGTGTGGTTGACGAGGGCGCTGCGGAGGAGGCATGGGGTGCAGGTCGGGACCAAGGGACGGCGGCTCAGGTGTGCAGCGCAACGCTAGGTATGTAATTGGGTTTCAAGCAGCAGAGCGTGCGTACACATCGAGGCCGAGCACGCGAGTCCCCATGCTATGCAGAAAGCCGCGAGCTCCCCCTGCCCTGCCCCCTCACCAGGCTTCGAACACGGTACCGCTGCACAGGAACTGCAGCTTGCCGAGCTGGTTCCAACCCGCGCTGGCAAAGCTGTCGGGGCAGGCGCAGCAGCAGCAATGGGTACGGCAGGGACGTGAGAGATACAGCGCCACGTGAACTCCAAACCACCCACGAGCCATCCAAAGCCACGCGTCCCCGGCCCCCCGACTCGCCTGCCAGCCACGAAGATGTCGGGGTCCTGGCGCTCAATGCTGTCCAGCAGCTGCTTCGTTATGGTGGCGGCATTGATGCACTCGTCGGACGGCACACCGCCGACGCTGACGAGCGCGGGCTTGCCGTTGCTGTCCCACGCCGGCCGACCAAATACGGGGTCGAGCATGGCGGCGAGTGAGGCGTTGGGGTGCGACATGTCCCACTTGATGCACGCCCGCGCGTGGGGCTCGCCCAGGGCCTTGCAAATCTTCTCGGTGCGGTTGCAGGTGCGGTGCCAGTCCTCCTTGCACCGGGTCGCACCAGCGTCCAGCTCATCGGGGTACTCAAACGAGATGCGCCCGTTGTCGCCCCACTCCCGCGGGCAAACCGTCAGGATGCCATCCTTGCTGCCAACTGCGCGCCACGGGCAAGCAACGCAAGGGCAGCAAGGCAAGGGCGTGTGAGGGCGCGCGGCAAGAGAGTGGCGTGGCGCCCAAGAGACGCTGCCACGTCAGTTGCATCTAATCGCCGACCCCGCCCATTCCACACACTCCCGGCATCACAGCCAACAGCTTCGCCTGCAGCTCCCAAGCCACTGCAGTAGTTACGGCATACCGGTGCTCCCCGCCCACGCCACCCGCTCACGGATCGGCATCTTGTCGGTCATGCATTTGACGTCGCAGCGCGCGCCAAACAGGTACTGCATAATGGCGTCACGCCGGCCCAGGGCCTGCAGCTCCACACCGATCCAGCCAATGGTCATGTTGACGCCAACCACCCTGTCAGGAGTGCCACTCTGTGGGGTCGAGCGCCGGGTGAGGAAGGGGACCGGCGGGCGGAAGGCGCGGCCGCGTGCGTGAGCAAGGCGGGGCATTCCCGAGGCATGGCGCGGCCTTATGACCCACAAGCACTCTCTGGCCGGCTGGCGCTTTAGGCAAGCCTATGCCGTCTGTTGGCGGAGCTACACTTCACAAGTGCGCATGTTGCTGCTACGCGCGCAAGACCACAAGCCAGGTCAAGCCCATCCCATGCCCTGCGCAGCAACGCACCTGCAGGATGGGCCGCGAGCTGTGCAGCAGGGGGCGGCGGGCGTTGAGGGCGCAATGGGACTGCGTGAGTGGTGGCGCGGGTGAGCCGCCGGCACCGGGCCTCCCCACCGCACACGGCCGCGTGTCCCTCAGCCAAACGCACGCACCAGGCACGGAACTCGGCACCGTTGCAGTAAAAGTGCCACTTGGCCTCGGGGTTCCACGACTGTACGGTCGCCACCGTGCCGGGCTCGGACCACGCCTTGAACAGGTCGAAGCCCTTGGACTGACGTGAGTGGGCGGGGGTGGGCGGTGGCGACTAGCCGTCAATACACAAAGCCCGGCAGCTTCGCGGGATTTGCACACCTTGGCGCAGGGCACATACGCCGCCAGCAAGGGACTGCAAACGCTGATCCTTACGCACGCTCGCCCCAGAAGCGCACCTTGCCCAGGCGATCGATGCGCTCAAACTCGCGCAGGTAAAAGTTGGCGGCCCTGAGGCAGGTCTCGCTTGGGCGAGTGTCACGGAAATTGGTGTTGCGTGGCGCGTCGGTGATGTTGGGGTTGGGTCCGGCTGTGGCGTACCGCCATTCGGCGCTGTCCCAGATGCCCTCCTGGATGTAGTTGTCCCGGCTGATGTTGCTGCCAGCCAGCCGCCAGGTGACGCAGGTCGGCAGGAAGTCACTGGTGCCGTTGCCGGCGAAGGGATCGATGCAGTTGTTGCCACGGGGCGGCGCACCGGGTGGCGGGGACGGCTTGGGCGGTGGGGGCGGAGGAGCCGGTGGCGACGGCGGCGGAGAGGGGGAGGGTGGCGGGCGCGAGGGCTTGGGAGGCTTGGGCGAAGGGGGTGACGGGCTTGGTGGCTTTGGCGGAGGTCGGGGAGACTGGTAGATGGGCTTTGGCGGCTCTGGCGAGGGCGGTCTTGGCGAGGGGGGGTTTGGCGAGGGCGGGCTTGGCGAAGGCGGGTGTGGCGAAGGCGGAACAGGCGGCGGTTTTGTTGGTGTCAAGCCATCACACGTCCATTCACGAATGGGGCAGCACGTCTGGGGAAAAGCGGCGGGGAGGAAGCGAGGGATAGAAATCGCAAGGAGGGCCGCGGGGAAAGACGCACTCGGGGCTGTCAGCATCGCCGGGGCTGACCCCTTGCGTGCCGGCGGCTCACTGCCGATAATCCTTGGGCAACCCCGTCCCTCTTTCCCGCCCCCGTCCCCGGCTCACGTGGTCAGAAAACGCAGGCTGCCATAGCGTGGCCTGGGAGCTGCAGTTGGGTCGGAATGTGTGGAGGCTGGCGTACGTCTTGCAGGTGCTGGCCCGGTCGATCTTGATGCACAGCTTGCCCAGGTGAAGTTGTGGACCAGTCAGGGGGCCACCAGGGCGACTTTCGTTGAACAGTCGGCGGATCTGGCAGGGATCGCGGTTGGGGGCGAGAGGGCGCGGTGTGCGGCTTGGTGGACCCCTGCTGGAGCCAGCCAAGCGTTCGCGCGGTATGGGCATTGCGCAGGGGACAGGGGTGCGCGAGGAGCCGTGCGTGCGTGCATAACGGGTAGGTGTTTGCACATAGCGGAAAGGCGGAGCACAGCGTTGCTGCCGGTGAGGCTCGCGAAACCCAGCACCAACCTGAGGGACGACCAGCGTAGCGACCTGCGAGCCGGGGGGTGCGAGGCGTTGGTCAGACGTGCAGTGCGGCCGCACGCAGCCCTGTTGCAGCCTTGCCGCGTCACCCCGTACGTGACGAGCCTGCAAGCCGCCGCAGCACCCCATGGGCTCACCGGCGGGTTATTCTGGTCGGCGTTTGGGGGAACGCCGATGAAGGCATTGGGCAGAGGGGCGATGGCGGTTGGCGGGCCGGAGGGGCTGGCCCTGTACTCCAGCCACGCAGTGCCCGAGAAGGTGCGGTCATTGCACGCCGCATCTGCGGACGGCAAGTGAAGTTGGGAGTTGGAGGAAGCTGCAAGATTGGGGTGTGGCCCGGGCCCAGCCCGCGTGCGTGCCCAGCCCGCGTGGCCAACAGTACTCGACTCACTGACGTCCATCTCGAACTTGTCGATTGAGTCTGGTGCGTTGCAAGGAGGAGGGTCAAGGGGGGTACCGTGAATCAGGGGCGGGCGGCGGGCTCACGCAGGCGCCAGCGGCAAGCTCAGGCGCCTGCGGGCGGCAGATACTGTACTGCATGCCTAGCGAGCTCGGCTGTACATCTGCTATACGTCACGTGCAGCATAGTTCTGTATACATGCGCACCATTGCAGCACCTGCGGATCATCAGCAGGGGAATGCGCGCTGGCAAGGTAAGGCGACGAGGGTAGCTGCGGCCGACAAAGCATGCATTGCCCGTGCCGTGCTACTTACTTCCGCACTGTCTCGTTTGGCCCAACACCCGCATTGGTCAGCTGGGTTTGGCAATCGGCTGTGGGAAAAGTGAGTTAGGTACAGCCGCGCGGCGGTGCACGCATAGCTTAGCATGTGTATGGAATTGCCGCCCGCCTGCAGAGGCCAGCGGCCTCAGGAGGTGGCGCTGCCTGTGCGCTGCCCGGGCTTACGGTTCCAACGTATCGTCATGCAGAATGTGCTTCCAACCGCCTCAGGCTGCTCGTCCAGCAGCTGGAATGAGTTCCCGTAATTCTTCCGGTATCTGCGCACGCAGCGGGTGTGAGGGGCGTTAGGACGACCCGTGGTGCCGGTAATGTGCAGCTCGGGGAGGCTCGTAGCGGGCGGCTCTTCAGACGAAGGGGCTTACTTGCACTACGACACGGCGCGTACGCGCCGAGTGCGGGACGGGCGGGCGGGCGGGCGGGCGGACATGGTGTCAAGGTAGTGTCGCGTTTAACAGCGGACCCCTCGCCGGTATGGGAACAGCAGAGTCTCCTTACCTGTGAGTACGGGAAGACCTTCCAGCCACCGCCGCTGAGCGAACTACCGGACGGCGAGGGACGAAAGCCTGCTGCAATGTCGTCGGTGGAGTAGTCACCCCACACAGTTTGGGCCTGCGCCGCCCTGCATGGTATGAGGTGGGAACAGCATCAATTCCATGCTTGAATACAGTAGGTTACACGAGGCAGGACAGCAAGTCGCAGCCATGGCGAGGCCACGACACAGCGCGCATCGCGCAATTGACACGAATTGCTAGAACAACTGCATAGTTGACATCAGGTTGCTTGGGGCGCGGTATCCGCTCCAGCTTTGCCAGCTCATGCACAATTCAGCGAGCTGTCGACAGCACTGCCAGAACATGCAACCGTCCGCTACGTACGTGGCCATCATTAGAGCTGCGGCCGCCAGCACGAGCGCCGTTCGGCGTTGGGGCGCGCCCATCGCTGGTGCCCACACGCCGACCGACCGTTTCACGCTTATACTGAGACGTTCACTAAAAATGCAGCCTTCAACGTGTGTGGCAGCTGTTAGGCGTCGTGATACATGGTAAGGTGAATGACGCGGGCGTGATGGTAAATGCCTTTGGATCGGTGGGCGGCGTCGCGCGCAACATGCCCAAATTGTTCACAGCTGCTTGCAAGTACTATTATATTTACCTTCAGCGCACACGATGCTGCTTTGGCTCTTAGCGAAGTGAGTCGCCCGCCGTGGAAGGCTGACAGCTGTCTTACGCACGGGACATGTGTTCGCGGCCTCTCGCATAGCCTTTTACTGTGCAGTCTGTGATGCAAGACGTCAGCAGTCTTCGCCCGCAGTCCTGAGTGGGCTGCTAGTAATAATATGCTGTCCAGGGGAGATGCTGCTGCTGTCTGTCATGCTGCCGCGTACATATTCAAGCAATCACTTGTATATGATGTATTCGTGGTATGAATGCGATGAAGAGTACTACTGCGCGATGTCCGGGGTGTGCGGGCAAGAGGGGCAGCAGGCGGAGGGGAGTGAAGTGCAATCGTTGCGTGTCCCCACTTACAGCAGCCGGGCAGCCGGATAGTCGCCGGTTGCCGATCTCAACCGGGCACGACGGATTACGTGCATGCCTACTGCTGTCCTTGTGCACACGCCACGCGCTCCTCGCCAGGGGAGAGCTCCTCCCCTGCTCCTCGCCCGTCAAGTCGCCGGCATCGCCAGGTCACTGTAAGTTCACCGCGTGTGGTTATACTCGGCCTACGCCTGCTGCCCCCGCTTCCGCCCTATGCCGCTCCCAGGCTCCCGCACATCTCGGCCCGGGCCCGTCCGGGCCTGATCAATCGCCACCTCACCGCCATCTTACCCCTCACGTCGGCAAACCCCAAAACTGGCTGCCCCGCCTCCTGCCCCGCCTCCGGCCGCCGCTCCTGGGCCCGCCGGCTCCAGGTCTCCAGCTTGCGGGTCTGCCTCAGGTACAGCTGCACCACCTGGTCTAGGCTGGTGGCGTCCTCCGGCCACATGTCGGGGCGCAGGCGCAGGAAGCTGCCCGGGCGGGCATGGGAACGGGGCGGCAAGCACATGCGGGACGTGACTACCCTGACCCCGGCCTTTGGTCGCTTGAATCTGCGCCACATCCCACTGAAGCACGTCCTGGGGCGTGTGCGGGGAACTTGCCAACTGGGGCAGGTGGCGATGGGGTTGGGCACGCAGCGGAGGCATGGGGCCCTGTCGGGCACAGGTTGTTACACCACGAGTGCCGCGGATGCACCCTGGGTCGGATGCTGTGGAGCATCGGGCAACCCAAACAGACACGTTCGTTGCCGCTCCCCTGCACCCCGTGGGCCCCCACCCACCTCCAGATTTCACCAGCTACCTGCAGCCCCAAACCTCCATCGGCGCATACCACAAGCTGCGCCGCCCCACCGTGTCGCAGCACGGCTGGGCCCTGGAGGCCGCAGCAGGCAGCGGAGGCGCGCGGCGCATGGCGGTTTCTCGATGTGGCGCTGGATGGGCTCATCATGTCCGTCCACCTGTGCTTGCACTGCTGCGCGTCGAGAAGGTGGCAGCACCGAATACGGCCAACATGATTGGATTAGATACCCAGGGGGCGGCCGCGACGTCGCTCTAGATATCACTCACTACCACGTCTCACTATCACTCACTCACTACCACGTCTACGATGCTGTTGGCAGCCCACAACCGCTCGCTGCGCACCTTTCTACCTTCTGGGCTGTGCCAGGCCCCGATGGCTAAAAGCTGACGCAGCCGGCCAGGCCCTCCAGGAAATCCCACGCCAGCTGCAGGGGGGGCCGCGGGGCGGATGTTCTGCGAGCTAGCGGACGGTGCAGATGCATAGCGGGAACGCGGAAGCATCGCACGCCTGCTCCAGCCGCGCCCGCCCTCCCCCCAACCCCGCGCCACCTTGACCCGCTGCGGCGGCTGGGCTCGTACGCCGTGCTGGGGCCGTCGAGGCGCTGCAGCATCAAGCCTGGCGACACAGGGGAGGGGGCCGGGAGTAGCGTGAGAAAGGCCGCCATCTGCTGCAATGAGCCCCCCCCTCCGGGCGGGCTGCCTGCCTGCCGACCGCGGCTGCCGCCCCAGGTCGCAGGCAGGGGCCCCAAGGGACGCAGGGGGCCCAGTGCCCCGAGTCCCGACCGAGCCGAATGCCCCGTCCCTCCTCACTCCACAAGCACCCTCGGCACCATCGCTGAACGACTGCAGCAGCAGGTCGTACACAGCCGCCTCCGCCGTCGCCGACTCGCCAGCCGCAGCGGGCGCCGCCGCGAGCAGACTTCCCTGCTGCCAAGTGTCATCAGCACCGCCGTCGGGAGTGGGCTCCGCCACCGCGGCTCCCCACAGCTCAGCCGCAGCCCCCTCCCCGGCCCACCGACCTCGCCGCTGCAGCCGCCATGTCGCCGTAGAAATCGCCGTCGTCAGCCACCAGCGAGCTTACAAGCCCCTTGGGTGCTGTCCAGAACAACACACCCAAAGCTGATGCCCCGCGCCCGAGGCGCCACATATACCCTGCCTGTCCTAGCTGTCGGACTATACGTGTGTCCTTCGTTCGAGAATTCCGCCAGCACCCTCCTGCCAAACACGAGCGAGAGAGCCGCGGGGGAAGGCCGGTTAGAAGGCGACACGCGTCACTCGTCGTCCATGTCCGCATCGCTAGCACCGTCACTGAGCCCCCTGCCGACCCCGGCCTCGCCTGCCTCGCCCTCATCGCTCTCACGCTCCCGCATCTCCTCAGCCCGGCCAACCCCGACCCCACCCAGCCCGCCATCCCTGCCACCAACGCCGCCAACGCCAGCCCCGGCCGCCCGCTTGCCCCGGCCCCCCCCGCCTCCTGCCCCGCCTCCGGCCGCCGCTCCTGGGCCCGCCGGCTCCAGCTTGCGGGTCTGCCTTAGGTACAGCTGCACCACCTGGTCTGGGCTCGTGGCGTCCTCCGGCCGCTTGTCGGGACGCAGGCGCAGGAAGCTGCCAGGGCGGGCATGGGAACGGGGCGGCAAGCACATGCGGGACGTGGAATGCCTGGGCAACCCGTGCACCACCCCTGCACCAGCCGGGCGAGCAAGCCTGGGCGTTGCAGCGTCCATTGGTGACTGACACGCAGAGGGGGCGCACTTACCGTGGGAAGCGCATGCCCACGCCCCTCTGGCCGTGCAGGCGCCCCGCCGCCGCGCGGTGCACGGGCGAGATGGTCAGGTCTGTGGTGGGCGGTGGCGGTGTGCGAGGGCAAGCGGGGGACATGGGCCCCATGCGGCGCGACAGGTCGACCCTTGAGCCGGTAGGGCCTGGGACAGGTACGGGTGTCCCGTGCCGCACCCGGCATCTTGTGCCGTGGCACGCCCTGCCAACCGATCGAGCCGGCCCCGCTCACCCGCTCCCCGCAGCTCCCACACCTCCGTCGGCTCGAACCACACGCTCGGCCGCTCCCCCGTGTCGTAGTTGGGCTGGGGGCCTGGAGGCGGCACCAGGCGGAGGAAGGTCGCAGGGACAGCTCAGGGCAACCGCCAGCTCAGGACGTGCGACGTCTGTGCTCTTCCGCCACGCCCCCCACGCGCCCCCGACGCCGCTCCTGCTCACCTGCTATGGCTGTGGCGCCCAGCCTCTGGGTTGCGGCTGCGTAGAACTCATCGCTGAAGCCGCTCATGCAGCGGCACAGGCTCTGGAAGGTGCCCGTGTCGGGGTCGAACACGGCCAGCAGGAAGGGGCTGAACCAGGCCACCTGGAGGGCGAGCGCAGGAGCAGCGGCGCCAAACGAGCGAGCGAGGCCGTGCAGGGTGAGCAACCCATGGGGCGTTTAGCGCTCGCTTTGGCATGGACAGGAATGGCAGCTGCCGGCCACGGTAGCAAGCGGCACTGCTCTTGGCAGAGGGAGATGCCGAGACGCCATTGGCAGCGGGCGCTCGGAGGGGCTGCGAGGGGCTGCGCACCTTCCTGCCCTGGCCGTGCCATGCGCCGATGGGCACCACGTCGACACTGTCGGCCAGGCCCTCGATGTAGTCCCGCTTCAGCTGTGGGTTGTTGGGGCCGAGGGAGGGCGTCACAGGGCTCAAGGCGAGCTAGCGGAAATGCAGGCGCACCGCCTCCCTCCCACCGCGCCCCACCTTGATCCAGCTGTCGCTGCGACGGCTGGGCTCGTAGGCCGCGCCGTGGCCGTCCAGGCGCTTCAGCATCAGGCCTGGCGACGAAGGAAGGTCCGTGAGTAGCGTGAGAAAGGCCGTCACGCATCGGCTCCAATGAGCCCCCCGGGCGGGCTGCCTCCCTGCCGACCGCGGCTGCTGTCCCAGGTCGCACGCAGGGGCCCCAAGGGGCGCAAGGGGGGGGGGGGGGGAAGGGCCCCGGGGC
>BDDC01000344.1:15355-33565 GCA_001662425.1 Chlamydomonas sphaeroides
CGCACCCTCGGCACCATCGTTGAACGACTGCAGCAGCAGGTCGTACACAGCCGCCTCCGCCGTCGCCGAATCGCCAGCCGCAGCGGGCGCCGCTGCCGACAGGTCCTCCTCCGGCTCGCGGAACCCAGCAACAACGCCGAGCTCGGGCTCCGCCACCGCAGCTCCCCCGGTCTCGGCGGCAGGAGGTCCCCCCGCCGGTCCGGCGCCCTCGCTACTGCCATCAATACCGTCGTCGTCGCTGCCGTCAGCCTTTCCGTCGCTGGCCAGGTCGATCACATCGCCATCGTCGCCACTGCCGCCGCCGCCGTCGCTGCCGCCGTCGCCACTAACGCGAGCGCCCCCGGCGTAAGCCCCCTCACCCCTGCCGCAGCCAGCGCCGGCGCTGCGCGCCCCCGGCTCCCCGGGCGCGGGCCAGGGCCGCACGCGCATTGCTGCGGCCGCCGCTGACGCAGCAGCGGTCGCCTCGGCTGCGTCCTGCTTGGCGCCCCGCTTGCGCCCGGCCTGGGCCTTGGCCTGCGCCTGGCCGCCAGCCGCTGCGGACCCGCCGGGTGCGGCAGTCGACGCCAGTGTCGGGGCCGCTGCCTCAGCGGGCGCCAGCTCTACGGCTGTGGCGAGCATGACGCGGCCGGGGGACATGCCGGGCAGCGCGGACGGCAGCAGCGAGCGCCGCTGCCGGAGCGGCCTGAGGCGCGTGGTCGAAGGGTGGGGCGAGGCCGAGATCAGGGCCGTTGGCATTGCGGACATTGCGGCACGGTGCTGCGGGCTCCCGCCTGCTGCTCTCGGCCACATTGAGGCGCTCCCCTACTGTATCTGCCGACGCAGCGCCCCACCTGCCGAGCAGCGGCGTGCCGTTCCACAGCAGCAGGTCGAACACCAGCACACACACCCGCACACGGACCTGGGGAAGGGCGGGAGAGCATAGGAGGCAGGCGCCAGGCGGCCGGGGAGGTTATGCACCGGGAGGTGCAGTCGCGGCCACCCAAAGAACTCCAGGGCACGCACGCCCACCCGCCAGCCCGCCCATCAGCCCGCCACTGCAGCCCGCCGCACCTGGTGCTCCTCCACCGCCCCACGCGCGCGCGTCGCCAGCTCCTGGAAGGGCCGCAGCGCGTAGCCCCGGGCCCGGCTGCCGGCAACAGCAGCAGCAGCACGGCCGCCGCCGCCGTCCTGGTGCCCCTCCTCGCCCTCCTGCCCCTCCTGCCCCTCCTCCTCCCCTGTCAGCTCCACGGCCACCGCCTCCGCATCCAGCACCAGGCTCACGGTGGGGCCGCACAGGCGCCCGGCAGCGCAGGCGCCGGTGGCCCCGGCCTCGGCCTCGGCGGCCTCGCCACCGGCGTGCGGCGCACCAAGCTGAGCCACCGGCGCCGGCGCCGGGCCCGCGGCCGCAGCCCGGACGAGCGCGACGACGTCCGGGTAGGAGGCCGTGTTGTCCTCCCCGTTGCGGCTGAAGATGTGGACCTGCCAAGAGAGGGAGCGAGGGAGGGGGCGCGAGGACCGACATCCCACAAAGTGCGGCGGACGCAGTCTGCTCTTCGGGCAGCCACGAGCCCAGGGCACTGCCGCCCCCACTCCAAACCCCCCCCCCCACGGCCATCGTCGATTTTACCCGGTCAACCGCCAACCGCCAACCGCCAACCGCCAACCGCCATCTGCTGTTCTCGTACCTGTCCGTCCGGCAGCAGATGGATCTGAGCCCGCATGCCGTCGTACTTGTACTCGGCCAGGAAGGGCGCCGGCAGCGGCGGGCCGCCGCCGGGCGGCGCCAGCAGCTGCCGCAGGCCGTCGCCCACGCCCGCGCAGATTTTGGCCAGCATGGGCTTGGCGGGCACGCCCGGGCGCAGCGCGGCGCTGTGGGGAAGGGCCGCAGGGGAGGGCGCAGGGGGATGAGCGAGCAGGTGAGCACATGGCGAAGACATGTTGCGGGGGCGGGGGCTGGGCCGCAGGGCATGGGAGCATCCGACATGGGGGTGACGTGAGGATGCAAGGCAGGGCAACGTCCTAGACCGCAGGCCCACGGCCGACGGCCGACGGCGCACCTGCGGCGCAGCCCCTCCGGGCCTCCCTCCAGCAGCACCGGCACCAGCACCTGCAGGGGGCGCCAGCAGGAGGTGCCGGCGACGCCAGGAGCGCGCAAGGTCAACAGCATGCACAACATGTGCGCCGAGCCCGGACGCCACACGTCGGCGGTTCGGCAGGAACGTGTCCCGACGTCAGCCCCGCCGACCCCGCGCAGGTGTCGGCGCCGCCAGGTACGGCCAGGAGCCACACATCGAAGCTTCGGCTGGAACCAGTGCGGCGTCTCCCAGACGCCCGCATCCCTCCGCCCTCATCCCGCACGTCCGCACCTCAAAGTTGGGACACACGTGGTAAGCCTCCACCACGGCCGCCGCCGCGCCGTCCAGCGCTCCCTTGCCGGGCGGCGGCTGGCCGGCCGCTGCGGCCCGCTGCAGCGCCACCGCCCTCCCCAGCGGCCCCAGCACGGAGCGCCAGTTGGCTCCGACCCGCATGTTCTGTTTGGGGGGAGGCAAGTGGGAGAGGGATGAGAGGGGCGGGTTGGGGTCGGGACGGGCGGCGGGTAGGGTGAGGCTGACGGACGCTGTGACGCTGTGGCGCCCCGGCGCAAGCGCAGCGCGGCGCTGCCTCGTAACAGCACAGCCGCCCCCTGCGTGCGCACTCGCCGCACTCCCCCTACCGGTCCCAGGCCACCGCCGAGCCCTTACGCCGACGCGGCCCGCCCATCCCCCGCCATTCCGTTATCGATGCATCGACGATGGACCTCGATTGACGTAAATAGACCCTATCGACTCAAGACAAGAGCGCCGCCCCTCACCTGTATGAGCGTGCGCACCAGGTAGCGCGTCTCCTCGGGGTGGCGGCAGCCCCGCAGCAGACCCACCACAGCGGCCTGCCGCCGCGCCGCCACGCCCGCGCCGCCGTCCGCCGCCAAGCCGCGCAGCGCCGCCAGCACGCGGCCCGCCAGCAGCGGCTGGGGGGCCACCAGGAAGGACTGGTTGCGGCGGAGGGCCTGCGGGCGGCAAAAAGGTGGGGGCAGGTGGGCGTCCGGGGAAGGACTGATGCCGGTAGACAGACAGCCAGAAGCTGACTGGCAGCTGCGAGCGGCACACGCGAGCGCTTGCCGCCTAGGGCGCCCGCTGCTGGTGCAACGCAACATCGCCGCCCGCCACATGCGCCGTGGCCCCATACCCCTCCCCGGCCACCCCACGCCGCCACGCCACCCCGGCCTACGTCACGTCTCCCCAGCTCCCGGGTCGCCCACACGCTGGCACAGACCCTCTTGCAAGCGCACGAGCGCCCGCAACACACCGGCACACACGCCCTGATGCCACTCGCCCACCCTGCGCCACCTCCCGCTAGCAGGTCCCCAAACTGCTGGCACCCACCCTGACTGACTCCTGCTCCCCCCCGGCTTTCCCCGGTGCCTCCCCCCACGCCAACCCACACACCTGCGCCACGTCCCCCAGGTCCCCCATCTGGCGGTACAGCTGCCCCATGCGCGCCTCGCTGGCGCCCGTGGCTGCCCGCAGCGCCGCGCCCACGGTGGCGCCGCCCACACTCAGCTGGCTGGCGGCCTTGTCGGCGTACTCGGGGCCTGGAAGGGGTGCCGCCCCGGAGAGAGGGAGTGGGGAGGGAGGGAGGGAGGGAGGGGGGATCAGGCCACGTGCAGCGCCACCGCCACAGCCACAGCCACAGCCACCTGGGCGCCACCTGAGCGGCCCGGGCCTCCCACCAAGCTCCTCCGGCCAGCTGGCCGCCCCCTGACCACCAGCCATCCCATCCTGTTGCCGCCCGCCTCATGAGCGTGGCGCACGTATCCGTCCTGTCACCAAGCACAGCGGCCTAGCCGCAGCTTTCCTCCCAGCCCAGCCTGCCCGTCACCCAGGTGAATCGTGTCGTTGCGTGTGGCCGTCCCCCGTCCACCAACCACCCCCTTGCCGCACCTATCCGTCCTGTCACCAGGTACAGGGCTGCCACGGTGTCGGCCGCAACGTCCTCCGCCAGCTCCAGGATGGCGCGGAACCTGGGGTGCGGGGCGGGAGGAGGCAGGCGGGCGGGATGGGGGCGAGCAGTGCAGGGATGAGCTGGAAGGGGGGACCTCGCGGCACATGCGGCATCACGAGCAAGGTGGGCAGCTGGCAGGGGTTGCCCCACTCGTGTGCCTCCCGTGCTAGGCCCATAGGTAGGTGCGTGGCCTGCGGCAAGGGAGCCCGTGTCGCCGCTCTGCGGACCCACATGTTGGTGAGCCCGTCGGCGGTGGCGAGGCGCTTGGTGGTGGAGCCCACCGCCGCCAGCGCCAGCGCCACATGCAGGTAGGGCGTGGGGCCGCGGGCCGCGGCGGCGGCAGAACCGGCGGCGGCGGACGAGGCGGCGGTGGCGGCTGTGGCGGCGGCTGCGGGGCCCCAGCAGGCGTGCCTCCGCGGGTCGTACTGGGACACGGGCATCAGCAGCGCGGCCCGAGCCGCCTCCCAGGCAGCCGCCGCCGCTGAAGAGCCCGCGGCGCCGCCGCTGCACGCGGACATGCGCTTGGCGGCGGCGGCCGGTGCGGCGGCGCCGCCGTCGCCGCCGATGCCGCCGCCGGCCAAGTCCGTCGGCTGTGGCTGCGACATGCCGCCTCCAGGCTCCTGCTCGTCGCCCCGACCCGGCGGCCCCTGGTCGAGCTCCATGGGCTCGGCCTTGACCGGGCTGGGGCCGGGGCCGGCGCCAGGCTGGCTGGCGGCCGGCGCCGCTGCGGCGCCGTCGCCGTCGCTGCCTGCGTAGTCGCGCAGGTCTTCTGACATCCGGACTGGGGAACTGCCTTTCGTGCCGCGAGGAGGCCCAGCGCGACCGGCAGCGGCCTTGCCGCCCGCCCTGGCCTGCGCCTGTGCCCGGCCCCGCCCGCGACCCCGGCCGCGCTGGGCCTGCGACGGGGCAGCGCCGCGGCCCTGGCTGCTGCCTGTGGGTGCGGCTCCGCCTTTGGAGAAGAAGGGGTGCAGGCCCGACGAGGAAGGCGGCTGCGACGGCGGCGGCGGCTGCGACAGCGGCGGCGGCTGCGATACCGGGGGTGGCTGCGACGCCGCCGCGCCGTTGGCTGCAGGGCTCGGCGCGCCGCTGCGACCGGCGGTACCGCCACCGTCGGCTGCCGCTGTATCCTGTGGCGCCGGCGTCGCTGAGGGAGAGGCCTCCACGGGGACAGGCGACTGGGACGCCTCCCGAGCCGCCGCCGCCGGCGACGCGCCCGGCGAGATGCGCGGCAGGCCCAGGCGGCGGCGCTTGAACGGTGGGGACAGCGGCGGCTCACCGTCGCCGTCTTCGCTCCCAACGCCTGGGCTGTCGGCGTCACAGGTGGCGGGCTCCCTGACCGCGTCCACCTGCACCGCTGACGGCGCCGTCAGCGGCGCCGCCGCCTGGGGCGCCGACGCGCCCTGCGCCGCCGCCTGCTGCCACAGCCGCTGCCGGCGGCTAACGGGAGCAGCAGGCCCGGCAGCGGCCGTCGGCGACGACGACGACGCCGACGGCGGCGGCGGCGACACAACGGGTGTGGCGCCGCGACCCGGTGCTGCCGCTGTGGGACCTGGCCTGGGTGGTGGCGAGGGCTGTCGCGGCGCTGGGGAAGTGCCAGGAGAAGCCACGGAAACCGGGGCCGGTCCAGCAGCCCCTGGCTGCTGCTCGCTGCCGACCTGAACGGCCGGCCCAGGCCCTGAAACCTGCGGCGTTTGCGTCGCGCCGCTCCTCAGCCCCGCTGCCGACGGCCGCAGCCCCGCTGCCGCCGTCACGTCGCCGCGGGCGGCAGCTGCGCTGCCGGCCCCCATACCAACATGGACAGCAGCGGCTGCCGCCGCGGGCACGGGTGTGCCCGCAGCACCAGCGCCCTTGGGGGCGGCAAAAAAGGACGCGATCGAGCGGTGGCCTGCAGCAGCAGCAGCAGCGCCGCCGCCTGTCTGGCTGCCAGCGGGGCCGCCACCCGCGCTGACGCGTTTGCCGCCGCCGCCGGCGCTGCTGGTCTTAGCACCCCCCGGCGAGGAGCGTAAGCTGGCCGCTGCCGGTCGCTTACCACCGCGGCCACCGCGACCTCTCCCACGCCCAGCCGCCTTGTTAGCGGCGCCCTTCGGCGCCGCCACGGCCGCCGACGACCTCCCCGGCCTGGCGGCGGCGACACCGCTGCCGCCGCTGTCGTAGAAGAGGTTCACCGCCGCCGCCGCATCGCCGTGCGCCGCCGCCAGCAGCGCGGCCGCGCGCTCGGTGCTGACGGCGCCGCCAACCACCGCCAGCAGCTGCTGCAGCGCCGCCGAGGAGGGGCCCGGCCCGGCGGCCTCACCAGCGCTAAGCTCGGCAGCGGGGCCTTGACTGGGGCGAAGGCCGCTGTCGGAGGACCCGACGCCGTCCTCCGCATCCACCTCTGGCCCTGTTGCGGGCTCTGCAGGTGCCGCCGCCTCCACCTCTTCCACCTCCTCCTCATCTATCTCCACCGCCCCGTCAGGCTCCGGCGTCGGCGCTGCCACCCCGTCGTCGAGCGGCGACCCCGCCCCGCCCCGTCGTGCATGCTCGTGTAGCTGTGCATCTGCGGCTCCCGTATGCGAATCACCGCCCTCGCGGCAGCCCTGAGCGCCATGCGCAGCGCCGTCCTCTTCGCCGCCGCTGCCACTGCTGTCGTCGATGATCACGACGTCAGCGCTGACGCCGTCGCCATCGCCGCTGCCGTCGCGTCCGGCGCACCCGGCCGCCAGCTCCGCCGGCGCCGACGACGAGCCGCGCAGCACCGCCTCGCTGCCCGTGGCAGCGGGCCCTTTCTTGGCCGCGGGCAGGGCGGCCGCTGTTGGCACGGTGCCGCTGCCGCCACGCCGCATGCCGGCCAGGAACCTGCCAGGGCCCGCCGGTAGGGGGCCGCCCCTCAGCGCTGCGTGACGCAGCCGAGTCAGCGCCACAGGCGTCAAGCCGGCCCACCTCCGTCGCGCTGTGCCAGCAGCACCACGGGCCCCCGCAACCAGCCCCGCCACCGGGCCCCATCCCCACCGCACCTGGCCTTGCTGGCTGTGGAGTCCACCAGCGTCGTGAAGTGACGCAGCATGGCCCGCCGCTTGGCCTCGCCCTCCTCGCCGCCGACGCCCACGGTGGGGATGACCTGCGGCGGCAGCGGGCAGTGCAGGCAGGCGCGAGCACAGCGGCCGTTCGAATGCATACCGGCCATTGGTTTTGTTGCGATGTTTGTGGCTTCCGGAGACCCCTGTGCCCGATGCCTTCAACCTTTATCCAACCTAGTCACTGCAGCAGCCGCTCACCTGCTGCGGCCGCAGCCAGCGCACGTACTCCTGCAGCTCCGCGAAGCTGCTGTGCTCGCTGTACGGCACCAGGTGCACGGACAGCTGCTCGCGGGTGCGCACCGGGTACGCGGCCTGCCGGGTTGGGTTGGTGGACATGGACCGGGGCACGGCAGGGGGCTCCAGTCAGCGGACCCCTGTTGGCTTGCGCAGACAGGCGGTACATGGCACAGCATTGCACTGCACTAAAACCCCAGGCGCTTGGCCCCGTGCTGCCCTCGCGTACTTTCGCATTCTTTGGCTGGTCCCGCCCCCTCTGACAACCCCCACGCACTTTCTTCATCTCGTACATCCAGCCCGTGGGCACAAAGCCCACCGCCGCGGGAGCGCCCGCCTCGTCAGCCAGGCGCTGCAGGTTGGTGAAGTTGGGCCTGGGCGGGGCGGAGCGAGGGCGGGGCAGGGGCAGTGGGAGAGGCACGAGAGACTCGCCGTGCGGAGGGACAGTGCAAGAGGAGCAGCGCAGGCCCTGTCTTGCACGGGCACAGCACGACAGCAGAGCCATGGAGACACACACACGCGTCACCAACCCTGGGCGTGCCGCGCGGGTCGTGTGCTTACTAATTGTTACCTAATTCTGAACACACGCCTGCGAATGTGCCCCCATGTGCCCACATGCGCCTGGCCTCGCACCTGAAGAACGGCCACGTCTCGCCCAGCGTGTCCCAGCCCACCACGTGCACCGGGCTGTCCCGCGGGTCGGTGGTGAAGCACTGCTGCAGCTGCTCCGGCGGGAGCAGCAGCCCCAGCACCCGCAGCTTGTCCTCGCTCACGCACACGCGCACGCCGCAGCGCTGCCGGACCTGCGCAGCGGACGGGCAGGTAGGGTGCACGGAGGGGAGCGGCAGGAGCCTTGGCTCAGTGGTGGCTGGCGTGGCCTGCGTCGCCATGGGTGCTGCGGGCCAGCCATGGGTTCGCTATGGCCTGGCAGCCTGCACCAGCGGGCCCTGCCCCCGGCCGCACGCCACGTGCCCGCTGCTGCTCGCCTGCAGCAGGATGCGCTCCTTGCCGATGACGTAGGTCTGGATCAGGTACAGCCGCGGGAAGCCGCCGCCGCCGCCCCCGCCGTGGGCAGGTGAGGGCGCGTTTCCGCCGCCGCCGTCAGCAGGCGCGCCGGCGCCAGCCTCACTGCCGCCCGGCGGGGGCTCCGGGTCGGGCTCTGCGCCCGGTGCTGACGCCGCTGCCGTGTCCCTGCCCGTCATTGCCGCCGTCGCATGCGGCTCAGCGGCCGTGAGGCGTCCACCCAGGGCCTGCAGCTCTGCGGTCTCGTGGTCAACGGGCCCGGCCGGGGCGGCCGTGGCGGCGTCCTCACGCAGGGCTGGGACCGTCGCGGGGCCTGTCACCGCCGCCGCCGCCGCCACCTGCCTGTCCTGCCGCAGCATGGCCTCCAGCGTGGACAGTACGTACTCAATGGCCTCCTCCTGCGGCCGAGGGCGCAAGAGGGTGCAAGAGGGTGCGGATGCGGTGTGGCGGGCGGGGCGCGGGGAAGCGCAGCCAATGTGCGTTTTCCACTTCCCTGCCCCGCTCCTTGCCCGCCCCTTCGCCGCCGCTTTCCCTGCGCCGCTCCGCTCCTCGGCCCGCCCCGCGCCCCCCACCTGCGGCGGGAAGGTGTGCTTGGGGTGGGCGTACGTGGTGTCCAGGAACACGCCCTCGCAGCCCCGCATGGCGCCCAGGTGCGGGTCGGCCGCCATGGAGGGGCGGTAGCGCATGTCGCCGCAGTGCAGGTAGCGGCTGCAGGGCCCGCTGCCGGGGCCGCCGCCGGGGCCCTCGGCGCTGCAGCCCGCGCCCGCGGCGCCAGGGCTGCTGGCTGCGCCCGGGTCGAGGCTGGCAGCGGCGGGCTCGCCGGGCCCGGATGCGGCTGGCGTCGCCGGTGCTGCCGTGGGGGACGCGTGCTCGGTGCCGCCATCCCCCACCGCCGCGGGCTGCTGTGAGGCGGCCAGCAGCTGGGGCTGCGGGGGCTGGTAGAGGGCCGGCACCCGGAACAGCAGCTGCACGGCGCCCGGGCAGTGGTTGGCGTCCACCAGGGTCACCTCCACGCCTGGCGGGGGCGGCCATGCGGACCAGGCACATGGCTGACATGCGGAGTGAGGAACAGCAGTGCCGCCTGCTGTGCCGCCTGCTGCCAGCGGCCCCCAGCCCAGCCATGGCGCCTAGGCGGCCCTCCACTAGGCCCCTGCGCGGCCACAGCCGCACCTGCCACCCAGGTGGGCACCCCCAGCGGCAGCGGGTGCAGGTAGCGGGGCGGCACCCCCGCCAGGTGGGCCACAAGGCGGGCGGTGGGCTCCGAGCAGTAGATGGGGCCGGCGGACCAGGACTCGGACAGCCCCGTGTAGTGGTCTGCGGCCGGCGGAGGCGCGGGGTGTTCGTGGGCGAGGGTTTGACGGCGTGCGGTGGTGACGGGGCTCGGAGCGGCGACGAGGAGTTGGCGACGGCGATGGGAAAATGACAGCGCAGCGCTGCCACTGGGCCAGCGGGAGAGCTGGCGCTTGGCGCGGGAAAGCCGGCGCCGGGCGCGGGAGCCGGCGCCGGGTGACCGGACGTAGGATGGCCAGCGGCAGCGGGGCGGTGGCACGGGCCCTGCATGGGCTCACCTGAGTGGGCGTGGGTGAGAAAGTACGCTCTGACGCGGGGGTTCGCGAAGCGGAAGGCATCCACCACGATGGCGCCGGCCGTGCCCGGTATGACCTTGTAGGTTGGCACCGGCGGTCGCCGGGCAGCTGCTTCATCCATCGCTGCTCCGCTGGCAGCATGGGGGTGGCTTTGCAGCCGCGGCCTGTCGCGGGTGGCGCCGCGGCTGCGTCACTGTCGCGCCAAGTGTGTGGTCGCGAAAAGCAGTCGCGGCAGTTTACATCTGAAAAGTATGTACCAAACATCCAGCAAGGTGTTGAGCCTATGCTGCTGGCCTTGAGGCAAAGCGCGGTGTTCTGCAAAAATACTTACTCGCAAAGCCCATGGCGCAGCACACAGCACGGCTCCCAGGGTTTGCTGCACAGCCGCTTCCACAGCTAACTCGCATTATCTTGCGCCCAATATTCCTCGCCCCATACAAGTTAAGGCCAGAACCGCACGGTATCATAAATAGCCGAGAATGCCACAAAAGCCACTTAAAGCGGTGAAGAAGATTGATAAGAAGAAGGAGGCGGCAAACCGACATGGCAAGGGGGTTGTCACGCGGAAAGGTGGGTCGCGCTGCTCGGCATGCGCACCGAGTGCGTCTTCTCCTGCCTCCTGCCACAGCACCAGCACAAGTCCAGCAAGCGATAGCACAGCGAGCCAACGCGAGCCGCCGCCTTACGAGCCCAGCCGCCGCCCCACGGAACCCGCCCGTCACCCCGTCGCCCTGTAAACCCCGGGGGCTTGACGGAGTGTCGCGCCGCAACGCGCAACGCGCAACGCGCAACACCAGTTCTGGCGTATTGACCACCCTGAATCACGGCAGTCATAGCGCGCACGCCGTGCTGCACGGCGCCGTGGGCGCCGCCCCCGGCAGGGCCTGCTCAGCTGGCAACCAGCAGTGGGGCGGCGTGGCATGGGGGGCCCATGGCACCCCTGGCCAGGCGTTGTTCGCGCACAAGACATACAGATGGGAATGGCACACATTGCGGAGTGGCGGCAGCTCTGCCCTAGCGGCCCCAAGCGCTTGGCGTGTCCCTCATGCCGCGCACCGCTAGCGCCATACCTAAAGAGCCGCGGGGCCCTCACTGGCCTCGGGGCCCTGACGGGGCGACCCGTAGCCGGGGTGATGAAGGCGCCGCTGACATCCTTTGCTGGATTGCTGCTCCGCCGCAGGCAAGTACGACAAGCCCCCAAAGAAGGGCAAGGAGCTGGCGGCCTATCAGGATGGCAAGGTGGGCACGGTTGGCTTCCAGCTGGGGGGGGGTGTTTGGAAGCCTGCCGGCGCGCGGCCGTGCCAGCATCACTGCGCTTTCGCCGCGCCACATGGCCCCTGGCCGCCGTGCCGAGCACCTGGGCATAATCCGCGCCGCAGTGCGGCGTCCCGTGGGATCGGCCTCCTCAGCTCGATGCATGGAGCAAATGGAACAGCCACAAGCGGCATGTTGCCGCCGGGCGTGGGTGCTGCCCAGCGCTCACAGGAATGTGCCGTTGCTGTGCTGCCCGCTCGCCCCAACAGGAGCTGACCAAAGCGATTAACAAGCGCAACGAGAACGAGGTCGCGGGCAAGGCGGAGAATAACGGAGGCAAGCTCAAAGTGGTGCGTCTGGGCGAGGCTTTGGGGATCGGCGTGCAGTGTTGCCTTCCGAGGACCTACAGAACAACGGCACTATGGAAGCCAGCTTATACGGATGATCAGTCTGTCATGCTTGTGGACCGTAATCGAGCGTTGTGGGACGCCGTGCGGTGTGCGCCCTTCTGCGCCTCGCAGATCAAGGGACCGCCACCCGTGATGGCTCCCAAGCACAAGAACACCAAGGGGGCACCAACGCCGAAGGTGCAGTCCGAAGACATGGAGGACGACTGAATTCCGAGGAGGCCTTGACTGACGTGCATTAAGGGGCGAGTCGATTGGGAGGGTCTCTTCGGTACGGTTGGATGAAGCTTCGGTCAGCAGCGTCAATGGCGGCGGCGGCTGGTGCGCCCAGAATGAGAATGAGGAGCCTCTGCATAAGGGGGTTATTGGTTTCCGTTATGCTGTGATCACCTGGAGTGGGTTGGGTGGTCGGGTTCGTGGACTGAAGAGCGTACGTCGTGGGGGCAGGGAGGGCCGGGGCGCGTGGAATGTGCGTGTGTTCGTGGCATGCATAACTCGGTGAGCGTGTGATGGCTGTACGCCATACATCGTCATTGCTGACTTGACGCAACCCAGACGATGAGCGAGCTTGCTGGCTGACTTGACGCTGAAACCCCGTCGGGGCTGTTACGCCTTACGGTTACCTGTAAATAGTGTAACATTGAACGGCATAAAGCGACACAAAGCTGTCGCGATAGCGCTTGACGACATGTCTCACAACTAGTGGACGTTTTGCAGCGAGATGGCTGTGCGGAAGCAAACGCAGCTCGCCGACCTCATCGCTGGGTCAGGCCTGGTCAGCGGGCTTCAGCGGAGGACCTCCAGCCAGGCGAGTCAAGCATGCACCCGCGGCCCACACGCGCATACTTGCTGTCGCGACACAGCTTACATTCCAGGACGCTTGCCTGAACGCACAGGATGGGTCGGCCGCTCCATCTCAGCCGGTGCTGTACCACTTCGGCCCCAACGGGGGCGGACGCGAGCAACGGTGCGTCCTGTCACGCCCCTCGCCTGCAACTCTCCCCACACCGGCCCCGCCCAACCCACATGACGCCCGTTCCACACCTCGCGACAGGCCTCCGCACAGCGCCGGTAGCACCGCGTCGCCAGGGCCTTCCCACGGGCCCGGCGGCGGCTCCGGCCCCGGCTCCGGCCGGCCTCCGCCCGGGCCGGCATGGCCCTCCCCGCGCCCGCCCGTCAGCGCCGGCAGCAGCTTCACGGGCGGCTCCCAACACCAGGGCCACCACCGTGCCAGCGCCGGTCACGAATCTCCAGACCCCTCGTCCGTGCCCTACGTCCCGCCCTACCTGGGCTCAGGCTTTTTGCCGCCCGCCTCCGGCGGGCCCTATGAGCTCGGCCCAGCCCGGGACGACGACCACCAGGGTCCCGCCGCGGCCGGCCCCAGCGACGCCCACGGTGCGCCGCAGGTAGCTGCGTCCCCCCTGCGCAGCCACGGCTCGGCGTCAGCGGTCGAGCCGGACGAGTACTCGGAGGCGTACCGCAGCTCGCAGCGGCAGGGCCGCCACAGCACTGGCGCGCCCGCGCCGAGCGGCTCCGGAGGGCCGTGGCAGCAACAGCTGGCCCACCCGCTGAGCGGCGGCGGCGGCGGCGGCGGCGGCGGCGGCGGCGGCGGCGGCGGCTCCGCGGGGCCCGCAGGCACCGGCGGGCCTGCGGCTAGCAGGGCGGCCGCGGCGGGCGGCCGCAGCCGCGGCGGCTCTGGCGGCAGCAGCGGCGGCGGCGGCGGCGGCAGCCGGCGCACTGGCGGCAGCGGCGGTGGGGGTCGCGGCACGGCGCCGCCGCTGCACCGCTCCACCTCCGACAGCGCTGTGCGGGGTAGCGGCAGCATGGCCGCCGCCGCTGCGACGGCGCCTGGCGCCTGGGCCTCGGTGGCCGGGTCCGTACAGGACGACGCGGCGGCGCCGTCGGCCGCTGGCGGCAGCGGCGGCGGCATGCTGCCTGCCATCGGCGGGAGGCCCAGCGGCGGCGCGGCGGGGTCAGGGCCGTTGTCAGCTGCGGCGGCGCAGGGCTCGGAGCTGCTGGTTGTGGAGGAGGAGAGCTCCGAGTTCGCTGCCTCGCCGATGGCGCAGGTAGCGGCGAGGAACGCGTCGCCCGTGCGGGCTGGCTCGGGCGGCAGCATGCCGCCGCTGTGGGCCTCATCGTCGGCGTCGCCTGCGGCGTCCGTATCGGCTGCTGCAAGGCAGCAACAGCAGCAGCAGGGGCTGGGGCCCGAGCAGCAGTCGACGACAGGGTCTGGCGCCATGTCGGGCCCCGCGTCAGGCGGCGGCGCCAGCAGCCGGGACGGCGCGGCTGAGGCCGCGGCCGCGGCTGCCACGGCGGCGGCGGCCGCGGCGACTGCCGCAGCGGCGGCGTCTGAGCAGGAGGCCGCTCAGCTGCGGCGGTCAGTCGAGGAGCTCACAGCCAAGGTGGGCGGGCCCGCATGCAAAGGCGCAGCGACCCGCAGCGCTGGCCCTTGCCTGCACCATGAGGCGTGGGTTCCCATCCGATCCACACACCCATGGTGGCGGGTTTACGCGTGACCAACGCGTCACCACCACCGCAAACGTCCTGCGTGCGTGTGACTGTATTACTTTTCTTGGGAGTGCACACCACTGGTGCAGCATGGGCGACGCGGCTAGCCACCCCACCTTGCCGCGCCCTCGCATCCTCTCGCGGCCCTCCTGCTCCTCCTCCTGCTCCTCCTCCGCCGCCGCCGCCAGGTGCTGGCCCTGAGCGCCCAGCTGCGCGACTCGGAGGACGCCGCGGCGCAGTTCCGCGGCATGGCGGCTTCTGCGGCACTGCAGGGCCGCGAGGCGGGCGAGGCGGAGGCGGGGCGCAAGCACATGAAGGCGCTCAAGTGAGGCGGCGGCGGCCAGCATAATCTGGAGCCTTGCGGTGGCGCAGGGCGTTGGGGACACGGGCTCTGCAACGCTCAACAGGGCTCTGGTCAGCGCCGTGGGCCCCTATGTAGCTGCCGATGTCCCCGCCGGCCCCGCCTCCCTGTCCCCCGGTCCCGCTGCTACCAGGGCGGCCGAGGCCTCCCGCGACAAGGCCGAGGCCGCCAAGTGGTCGGCCGAGAAGCGCGCCAAGGCGGCCGAGGAGGAGCTGGCGGGCGTCAAGGAGCGGCTGGAGGCCAAGAGCAAGCAGGCATGCGGGCCGGCGTGCGTGGATGGTTGGCACTTGGGAAGGAGTCACTTCAATGGATGGGGCGGCGCTTGGGTCTTGTGAGCCTGTGACCCGGATGTCTGCGGAGGCCTTGCCAGCCCCAAGCATCTCTCCTGTGCTGCAAGCCTCGCGCGCTAATGCATGCCATGGTCGGTTGTTGTCCCGCCAGGCGGCGGACCTGGAGGCGTCGCTGGCGGCCAGCCAGGCGGCGCTGGAGCGGCAGCGCAAGGCGACGGAGGAGGCGCTGGCGGCGGCGGACGCGCAGTACAAGGCGCAGAGCCGCAAGCTGGCGGCCGAGTCGGAGGCGGACAAGAAGGGCGCGCAGGTGGGCGGCCCGGGCTGCATGTCCGCTGGTCCTCCGTCCGTCATACCGCCCGGCTCCGGGTTGATGCCAACCGCGTCCGCACACGCTCGCCGCCTTGCGGCCAAGCAGCCGTCGCTCTGCTGCGGCCCTGCGCATCTCCGCAGGAGTCTCTGGCCAAGCTGCAGGCCGACATGGCGCGACGCAACCAGACGCTGCTCGGGCTGCAGGCGAGGCCCAGGAAATGGGGGCAGGGGCTGCGATGCCTGCGGTCCATGAGGAAGGGACCGCAAAGCAGTACCGGCCGCGGGCCAGGGCATCTGATAGCCGGAGGCGGGCACCCAGGGACCGCCGGCGGCTGACGTGCTGCCTGCCGGCCGCTGACGTGCTGCCTGCCGCCCGAACCCCCTTGGCCTGCCCCCCAGGCGGACCTGGAGCTGGCTTTGGCCGACGTCCGGCGCAAAGACGAGCGGCTGGAGGCGCTGAGCACCGCCGTGGCGGGGCTGCAGGTGAGTGCGGCGGTGGGGGTATTCACGGTTGGGTCGCCTTCTTACGTGCTTACGCTGTGGCGCCACCCGTGGGCCCGTGCCTCAGGCGGAGCTGGAGCGGGAGCGCGCGCAGCGGCAGGAGGCGGAGGAGCGGCTGCGTGAGCCGGTGCGCCCTGGGGCGTCATGGGGGCCATGCGGTGGGCGGCCAGGGAGCCTCGCCGTTGCGCTTGCGGCACCCCGACACGGCATTCGCCCTTTTTTGGAGCTTCGTGCTTTGCATCCTACAGCGCGCCTCCTCCATGATACTACCGTAAACCCTGTTACATCCACCCCCACCCCCCCACGCAGAGCCTACGGGCCTCAGTCTCCAGCCCCACGCGCCCGGCCCGGCCCGAGCCAGCGGACACGTCCGCGGGGCCCCCGCTCGCGCCGCCCGCCGTCGCCTCCCCCGCGCGCCGCTCCACGTCCGGCCCCGCCGCCTCGCTAGCAGCCGCCTCTGCCTCTGCCGCTGCCTCTACCTCTGCCGCCGCTGGCGCCGCACTGCTGGACGAGCAGACCAAGGCGGTGCGGAAGATGCAGACCGAGGTGGCGGCCATGAAGGAGCAGGTGGGCTCAGGGGGGCCGCATGGGGCCGAGCGCGTTCGCTGCATCGCTGTTGGCGGCGGCCACGTTTTGACGTCCGCAGCAGCACCGGCCGTGTCCGGCTCCCCACGGTCGTCGAGCTTGCTGCGGCATGCGTTGCAGCTCGCGCTCACCGAGGTGCTATCCTCGAGGATGTGATGCCCCCCTCGCGCACACCGCCACCCGGCCTCCCTGGCCTGCCCCCGCACTGCCACCCCCGCAGTACGCCCAGCGGCTAGTGGCGCTGGAGGAGACGGTGGCGAGCTGCGAGGGGTCCATGCGCGATGGCCTGCAGGTGGGGCTTGGGCGCGTGGGCAGAGGCACACGGCCGGCCAGGGTGCGGGCCGGTGGCTCTGACGCTGCGCCTGCACATGTGGGGGGCGCAATGTGCGGCGTACGCTGGGCGGGATTGCATTGCCGCCGGGTACCGGGACGAGCGCCCCCAAGCCGCAATGCACGGGTGATTATGCGGCGCCGTGCCTGGCTTGCCCCGGTGCCCGACTGCCAGGGCCTGGACCGGCTCTTCGGCGTGCTCGTCTCGCGGACCGCCGGCATCCTCGCCGGCCGCCTCGCCGGCGTCATGGGCGGCGCCAAGGCCGGCGCCCGGCCCGGCACGCCCTCCGCCGCCGCTGTGCGCGCCGCCGCGGCAGCGGCGGCGGCAGCCGCCGGGGGGGCCGGCGCCGGCGGCGCAGCCGGCGGTGCCGCCGGCGGCGCCAGCGGCGCCGCCAACGCGGTGCTGCTGCAGATGAACGAGCGGCTGGCGGCGGAGAACGCGCAGCTAGTGGGCGAGCTGTCGCGGTGGCAGAGCGGGCGGCACGCCATGCTGCGCAAGCTGGGCATGACGGTGGTGGGCACCGAGCCGCCGCCGCCGCCGGCCCCGCCGCCGCTGACGCACCAGCAGCGCATCGACCAGGCGCTGGCGGCCGTCACCGGCAACCGCGGCGGCGCGGCCGCCTCCGATCACGGCGCCGCAAGCAACGGCCGTGTGTCGTCGTCGGGGCAGGCCGCAGCGGCGGCGGCAGCGGCAGCGGCGGCTCCGCCGCCGCCGCCGTCGTCGGTGGCCTCGCAGCCGCAGCACCAGCACCCCATGTCGGCGGCGCGCGAGGCGCTGGCGGCGGCGGCGCGGGAGCTGCTACTGGCGGGGCGACGGGAGCTGCTGCCAGCGGTGATGACGGCGGAGGGCTGGGGCGAGGGCGCCGCCGGCGGCGGCTTGGACGCGGCGGCGGCGACCGCGGCGCTGCACGGCGGCAAGGCGGAGGCCGCCATCGGCGCCGCCGAGAGCGCCCTGCGGCTGCGCTCACAGGTGTGCGCTCGGGGCCATGAGCTCAGCCCAGTCTCCGCCCTCTCCAGCGTCTGCTGCCAAGCCCAGTCCAAAGCCGCCACGTGCACCGCAGCCTAGCCCCTGGCAGCCCAGTCACGGTAGCGCCCGTCGTGCATCATGATTGCGGCCCCACGTCCTCGGCCCCGCTCGCTTCCCCTTCCGTGCCCCTCCCGCCGCCGCCGTCAGGTCCTGTACCTGCAGGCCGAGGTGACGCGGCTGCGCGCCGCGGGCGGCGAGTCCGTGGAGCGGGGCCGCGAGGCGGACGCGCTGGTGAGGGGCGGCGCCGCAGCGCTGGGAGGCCCCCTGTGCGCCGGCGCCACCGCGGGCGGCAGCAACCGTGTTTGCTGTGGGGCTGTGTGTGTGTGTGTAGTGTGGGGGAGGGGCCAGGGGCCGCACCCCGTGGCCGCTGCGCTTGGGGCTGCGGCCTGCTCCCTGGCTCTCGCCGCCCGCGGCCTCGCTCCTGCCGGCCTCCCTCGGCGCCACCGCGCCCCCACCCAGCGCTGCACCCTCCCCTCCTGCCAACCTCCTCCCCTCGCATGCCTGCCCTCCTAACCCCGGACCCCCGCAGCAAGAGGCGCACGGAGCCGCCACCAGCGAGCTGCGCCGCGAGCTGGCGGCCGCGAGGCAGCAGTGCGGCCACCTGCAGAGGGAGCTGGAGCGGGCCCGCGCCGGCATCGTGGGTGCGTGCCGGCCTGGGATGGGATGGGATGGGATGGGATGGGATGGGATGGGATGGGATGGGATGGGATGGGATGGGA
>BDDC01000344.1:33947-43976 GCA_001662425.1 Chlamydomonas sphaeroides
TGTCGGTTGCCGTTGTGATCGGTGCAACGCTGTGTGGGCGGCGGCGGCGCATTTGGGGGGAAAGGGCTCCGATGCAGCGCGCCGGCGGCTGCAAAGCCAGGGCCAGCGGCGGGGGCTGGGAGGGCCCCACCCCAGCTGCGCCCAACACCAGCGCCAACTGGGCTCAGAGGTGCGTCCGTCTCCCTACCTGGCCACCTCTCTACCTGGCCACCGGCCCCGCAGATGGCCCCCGCGGCGGCGCGGGCGCACCAGACGCCGCGGAGCGCGAGCGGCTGGAGGCGGCCGCGGCGGCCGCCCGCGAGGAGGCGGCCCGGCACCGCACGCTGGCGGCCGCGACCAGGCGCGACCTGGAGGCCAGGGAGCGGGCGCTGGACGAGGCGGGACTGCGGCAGGAGCGCCTGGAGGCGCAGGTGCGGGCCCCCTCCGCACCGCGCCTCTCACCCCGCCTCCGCCAACCCTTACCCGCCGCGTAACTGCTGCGGTCATTCCCCATCCCACGCTGCGTAGCCCCCGGCCCCGGCTCCAGTGCAAGCCGCGTCGTGGCTGGCTGTCACTACCTGACCGCCAACCTTGCCCGCGCCCGCAGCTGCGCGAGCGCGGGTCCGGCTGCCTGCACCTCGCGCCGCCCCCGCTAGCCTCCGCAGCTCAGCTGCCCAAAACCCCCACCACACGTGCCCGACGGTGCCCGCAGCTGCGCGAGTCGCGCGCCGAGGCGGGCCGCCAGGCCGAGTCCGTGAAGCGGCTGCGGCTGCTGCTGGCGCAGGCGCGGGCGCTGCTGCGCGAGCGCGGGGTGGCCTTCCTGGAGGACGACCCGGGGCTGGACGCGCTGGCGGCCGAGGCCAGCGCGCGCGACAAGGCGGGCGGCGGAAAGGGCGGCGGAAAGGGCGGCAAGGGCGGTGAGGCGGCGGGGCTGGGTGCGAGGGACCCGGAAGGGAGGGCGCAAGGCGCTGACGGGTGTGGCGGGGGGCTGGGGCGGCGCTGCGCCCATCCTCCTCCTCCTCCTGCTTATCGGCCGCGTCCTCCTGCTGTCCCTGCGGCTTCCCTGTCCGCCCCGACCCAACCCGGCCAGGCCCCGACGGCGACGGGCCACTGTTCAAGGCGTTGGATGCGCGGGAGCGGGAAAAGGAGATGCAGCGCATGCAGGTGGGGTAGGAGCGGCGCGGCCTGGGACCCCGACAGCGGGCGCAGCTGTGGCGTGCCGCCTTTGTTCTCGCCTGTCCCACCCAATCCCGCCGCGCGCACCGGCCCTGCTCCTCCGTACCCGCAGTCCGAGCTGTCGGATGTGCAGTCGCAGCTGGCCGCCTCGCAGCGTGAGCTCAAGCGCAGCCGCAAGGCGCTGGAGGCGGCCAAGGAGGCGGCGGCGGCCGAGGCGCGGCAGCAGCGCGAGGCGCTGGCGGCGGGCATCGAGGGCATGGGCCGCGAGCTCAAGGCGGCGCAGGAGGGCACGCGCGGCGCGCAGAAGCAGCTGCAGGTGAGGCCGCGTGGAGCACACGCGCGCTTCGTGAACAGCAGGTCGCGGCTCGGCATTCGCTTCAACGCTGCCTGCTTATGCTGCGTTGTGTTGTGTGGACCTGGGCATGTGTGTTGCTGTGTGTGTGCTTGCAGGAGGCGCAGCACGAGGCGGGCGACCTGCGCAAGCAGCTGGCGACCGCAAGTGAGGCGCTCGCACGGGCGCGGCTGGACGGCGAGTACCTGCGGCAGCGCGCGGTGGCGGGCAAGATGAAGCCCAAGCTTAGCCATGCGCGCGCGCTCAACATGAGCATAAGCGCGGTAGCTGCGGCGGCGCCCGAGGGGTAGCGGCAGAGGCGCGCCGCGAGCGCTAGCGTAACGTGTATGCGCATGGCACGTCTTCTGTTGTGCATGAGCGCTCGATCGTGCATGCGTGCGTGTGAAGGGCGTTGGGCGAGGCGGCGCCGTGCGTGCATGTCAGGCATAGCGTTTTGGCGCGGATTACGAACGCCTGGAAGTCGATCGCCCAGGGACGCGCGCTCTCGATCAAACGCGCGCCAATAGCTGGTGCTACCGCGCACACAGCGCTCCTATACGAGCAGCATGCGCCAGCACGGTCCTCGCGTGCGGCGGGGCCAAGGTTTCGGAAGCTGCCCGGTCTGGCGCCAAATGCGAAGGGGCTAGCCCCCATGTCAGAGGAGACGACGCCGCCAGCCGCGAAACGCATCGCAGCATATATGCGAGACCCCCAGCGTAATGCCCACGAGCGGCCAGGCTGCGGGGGCGACGGCGCTTCTGACGGCCGACCAGGCACCTTGCACCTTGCTCGCCCGCGCCCACGCCGTCAGAAGGTAGCGCAGCCATACGCGCAGGAGCAAGCTGCGCTGCTCGGAGTCAAAGCCGCGGCCTGTGACCGTGACACGCGCCAACCGGTCGGGGCGGTGAACGCCACGCAGCTCGCGCTCCTCGTGGCTGTGGCCGCGGCGCTAGCTGCAGGCGCTACTTGGCGGGTCCTGGGGCCGGCCGGCGCGGCCGTTATCGCTGTCGCCGCCGCCGTCGTCGCCGCGGCTGGAGGCGCATGGCTAGCGCTGCGCCGGCGCTCGACCCGGACCCGACCGCTGGCGGAAGCGCCCGCCGGCCCATCGCCGGCCGATGCCGACCGCCCCGTCCCCGGAGCCTTGGCTACGTATAATTGCTTTCTCGGCCCCGACAGCTCCCTCGAGGGAACGGCTGGCTCCATTGCTGATGGCGACAGCCCGCTTGGCGGCTCAGCTGCAGCGGCGCCGGCGGGCGAAGTCTCGGCCGAGGGCCACGCCGGCCCGCCCCGGCCGCCGCCGCCACCGCCGCTGCCGGCGCAGGGCCCCAGTTCCTCGGTCGCCAGCTCCGACGACGGCGACAGCGGCGACAGCGACGGACGAGCGCGCAGCGGTGGTGCCGCCGCTGCTGCACCCAAGGCGGCCGCTGGGGGACCCTTCGCCGCCGCCGCCGCCGCCGCCACCGCCGGCGGCGGCCCATCTGCAACCGCCGCCACCGCCGGCAGCAGCACAGCCCGGCCGTCGGCGCTGTACCGCCCGCCGTACCGCCGCGCCCTCGTCAGCGTCAGCGCCAAGGTGGGGCCGACATCGCGACTTATCTGCGGTGTGGGCCGCGCTGCGGCGCCCTGCCCTCGACTCGCTCCGAATTGACGTCGCCGGCGTCGCCGCCCCACATACGCCTCCGAGCGACGCGCCTGCGTGTCAACGACGGCCTCCCGGCCCCGGACAGCCCCGCAGCCGCCCACCACGCCCTCGCCGCCCTTCGTACCGGCGTGCCCTCCTGCCCGCAGTTCACGACGCCGCATGCCATGGAGTACAACATCGCCGCAGCCACCCTGCGAGCAGCCGCCGCCCGCGCCGGCGCCGAGGCGTGCACCGCACTGCTGCTGCGCCAGCAGCAGCGCCTGCGCCAGCAGCGCCTCGAGCGCTGCCGCCGCGCCGCCTCCGCCCCGGGCGAGCTGCCGCAGGCGCACGGCGGCGGCGCCGGCGCAGCTGGCGCGCGGGTGGGTGGCGGCGGGGGGGCTGCGGCGACGGCGGCGGTGCCGCCGCCCGTGCCTGCCTTCGCGGCGGTGGAGGGCATCGACCTGCTGACGGTGCCAGGTGTGGTGGCGGGACGATGTTTGGTTGGTACCGTGCTGCCTTGGGGTGGCGGGCAACTGGGCCGTCAGCTGCGAGCTAAGCGGTGGGGCGACCCCAGGCATCCGGCACGCTCAGACGCCGCGACCGGCTTTCCGATCACACGCCCCAACGGGGCGAGGGGGCTCCCGGTTGGGAAAGCCCTGACGTGACCTGGTTTGAGGCCTTCACCTATATGTACAGCCGCTATATGTTAGGCTTGTCGGCCGACTTCTTTGGCTGCGTCAATGATACGTGCACTTTATTTCCCGCCCGTGCGCCTTCCCAAGCACATCGCTAAGTAGTTCGGGCTTCCTTGTACATTCCTTGCGATGACCACATGACCACAAGACATACTTGCCCTGTTCCAAGCGCGAGTAGCTGTGAGGAAGCGGCATGCGTCCTCAGCATGCGCAAGGCACTTCATCGGTGCTTCTGCGACGTGCATTCCAAGGCCAGCAAGCGAGTTGCCTGGCTGTATGAGCGTGTCGTATGGCACGTAGGCTGCTGGGCGCGACTCCTGAGAGTCATGCTCGCGGCAATTCTCGCGACAGGTGCGGTTTATCGACCCATCAGAGAGTCGAGAAATCGTATGCGGTGCGCACTGTCGCCACCTCCGGCTCCCCGCTCGCACCCCTGCTTCCTCCCCAGGCTGCGTTCGGCTCACGGCAGCGGTGCGCCTCCTGCTGGCTCCCGCCCCCGCCGCCGCGGCCGCCGCCGCGGACCCGGCCGCTGAGGCGGACGCACAGGTCGAGCTGACAGAGGCCCGCCGCTGGCTGCGGCAGCGCCTGCTGTTGGGCGTGGTGGCGGCGGCGGAGGACCTGGGCCTGCGCCGCATCCGACAGCGGCGCCGGCGCCGGGGCCCGGCGGAGGCGGAGCCCGAGCAGAGCGAGGGGAGTGACGGAGGCGAGGACGCAGCACCCAACCAGCCTGCGCCCGAGGGGCAGGCGCGGGCGGCCGCGCCGCAGCAGCCCGCGGCCCCCCCCGTGGCCGGCATGTACGTTGAGCCCGCGGTGCTGCCTTGCCGGGCACTCGCCGGCGGCAGCGGCGGCGGCGGCGGCCCAGCCGCCGCCATCGCCCCGGACGGCGGCGGCGGAGCCAAGGAGGTGCGGCTCTTCCTGCCGCCGCAGCTGGCAGGGTCCTGGGGCGACGGCGGCGGCACCGCTGGCCTGACCGGCCCCCGCCGCCGCCGCCGCTGGCTGCTGGCTTTCGCCACCCGCTCGTCGCCAGGGCACTGGGGCGTGGCGCCGCTGCCGCTGCGGCACCTTCCTGCAGATGACCCCGCCGGCGGCGGCGGCAGCTGCTTGGCGGTGTCGCTGCCGCCGGACCTGCCGCAAGCCCTGGGGCTCGACCCGCGGCTGCGGCTGTGCGGCGCCGCCGCCAGCGGCCCTCCCGGCGGCGCATCGGCGCCGCCGCCAGCGTCAGCGGCATCGGGCCGTGAGGCGGCGTCGCCGTCGCATGGGGGCCGGCAGCATGCGGAGGCCGGAGCTGCGCTGCCGGGGCCGGCGCTCCTGAGCCTGCACCTGCTTGGCTGCTGCGAGGAGGAGGAGGAGGAGGCGACGCCCACAGGCGCCTCAGCCAGCCCTGGGCTTGGCGGCCCGGTGGGCCTCGGCCGGGGCGCAGCGGACAGCTGCGGCGGCCACGGCCGGGGCCTGCAGCGGTGGCTGGGCAGCGTGCCGGTGCTGCTGGCGCCGCCGGGCCCGGCGGCGGAGCTGGCGGAGGGGCTGTGGGCCTGCATGGTGGACACCATGCGCGGCGGCGCCGGCGCCGGCGCTGCGGGTGGCGGCGACGGCGGTGCTGCGGCTGACGGTGGCGCTGAGAGCGGCAGCCGCGGTGCCGGCGGCGGCGGAGGCATCGGCGGAGGCTACAGCGCCGCCGCCGCCGAGGCGTTCTCGCAGCACCTGGGGCCGTTGCTGCTGGACATCGCGCTGGCTGACGGCGCCGCCAGCGGGGCCCGCGAGGGCCCCGGCGGCGAGGCCGCCGTCTGCACGGCAGCTGACGGCTCTCTGACCCCAAGTCAAAGGCGGGCCGTGGGCGACTACGTGGTTTCTTTCCTGGAGCAGCAGGGGCTGGGCGCCTGCGCCGCCTGGCTGCTAGGCCGATGGCAGGCCGGCAGCGGCGGGTCTGGGGCATCCGCCATCCATGCAAATCATGCCACCGATGCAGCGGGCGGGCCCTCTGGCGGTCAGGCCGACGCCAACGCGTCACCGGCTGCGCCAGGCGTCAACGCGTTCGTCCCAGCGACCGCTGCCCATACCGGGCCCACCGCCCTCGCTGCGGCCCATGATGGCGGCCGTGGCAAGGGCACTGGCGATGCCGACAGCGCTGACGCGCGGCAGATGACAGCGGCGGAGCAGGAGGCAGCCGCCTTTGCCGAGTGGCGGCGCTGCCGTGGCATGCGAGGCGCCGCGCCGCTGGCCGTGTGCATGTCCGTCGGGCTGGTTGGCGTGGTCGCCACGACCGTACGGCTGGCGCGGTACGGCGTTGACCGGCCGTTGACCAAGGCGCTGGCGGGCATGCTGTGGCTGCTGTCGCCCATGCTCTGGTCGTACGCACGGCAGGGCACGGCGGCGGCGCTGGCGTCCATACGACACGCTGGCGGCCGCCAGCGGCTCGACGGAGCTGCCCCGCAGCACTCAGCAAAGGCGGCTGTGCCGCCCGCACCCTGTCGTACGCCGTACGTCAGGTGGGACGACGCGCTGGCGGCGTCGACCATGGGCCTGCTGGCGGCGGCGCTGGGCCTGGTGACGTACACGTGCGGCCGCCCGTGCCTGGACGTACGGCAGGACGATCCAGGGTTCATGTTCGGCATCGTGGCGGGACGGTCCGTCTTCCCGCCGCTGGCGCTTCAGCTTCCGCCGGCTGCCCAAGCGGTCGGCAGCCTGGGCATGCTGCCGTGCGACCTGCTCCACCTGATGGCGCTGTGGGGAGGGGCGGTGCCGACGTGGGCGCTGGTGGCGGCGTCGGTCGCGATTGGCTTCGTCAATGTGGGCGTGAGCGTGGCGGTGGCGGCGAGGCAGCGGCGGACGTGGGCGGCGGAGCGGGCGGCGATGCAGCGGGCGCGGGAGGGCAAGGCGGCGGGCAGCAGCGAGGCCGGATGGGCTGGGGCGGGCAAGGGCTGAAGGGCGGCGGCTGAAGGGCGGCGGCGGCCCAGGCGTTGCTGCCAGCCGCCAGGCACCCGGGGGTACCCAGGCCGCGGTATGTGGCTGTGTGTGTGGGCACACGTTGGGATTCTTATGCTCCTGTGGCATGCCGGGGCCGATGGAGGCGGGGGTTGGCGACGGAGGTGCGGCGCCGGCTGGGGTGCCACGGGGTGTGGATGCAGGCGAGCCGGGCCCCTGCACGGAGTTCGGCGGGGCCGGCGGGGCCGGCGTGGGCGGTGGGCGATGGGCAGAGGTCGGTGGGGGCGCGAGGGTCATCACACAGCGAAGGACTCCGTCATCCGGGTTTCCATGTCACGTGTCGCGGGCGCACGATGCCAGCGTGCCGGGGCCGTGTGTGGCGCGAGCCCCGGGGGGCTGCGCATCAGCAGCAACGCGGTGCGCCGGCGGCCGCCAACGCGCCAAGCCGTGCGCTGATAAAGCGTGGAGTCAAGCTTCTTCGTCGTTGGACTTTCTGTGGGCAAAATAAGCACCATTCCATTCCTTTGTGGCAGGGGGGGGGCCCCTCTTGCTGTGGAGCTGTCCTCCTGTGGGGCAGCAGAAGACTGGTCCGGTCTGGCCTTTTTACTTTGAAACCAGCGTGGTCTGGCCTTGCGTTAGCCTCGCCCTGGCTTTGGCGCCGCACGCAACCGATTACTGAGAAGTAAGAAGCGATGGATGGGCATGTACAGCCCATGCCGGGGCCCATAGCAGGAGGCAGGGATGCATATCATGTTGTTCTGATGCACCTCGTGTTGCATGTAGGCCTCTGCTTAATTCGCTGCGAGCCCGGTCGGGGAGGCGTCCCCGGCGTCAGCATAAGCCAGTTCGATGGCACGTAGCCGCGTGTGAAACTTTTTAAGGAAAATAGTACCGTATCAGTGCGTGTGTGTTTGCAAGCATTTGTGGTCACGGCACGGCGAGGGCGCTGTAAGACACGAGCGTATTGTCGCGGGGGACAAGCGAACGCGAACCCCAAGGAGGTACGGCCCCCAAGCAGCGGAGCTGTGTAGTGTGCCAAGCCGAACCAGGGGAGAGCAGCACAAACGCGTGAAGGAGCTACCTACCGATAGTCAACGTGCCCGCAAGGCGGGGCATAGGCGGCCACGGGGGGCGGCCCTGGGGGCGGCCGCCGCCCTGCACCCCACAGCCGTGCCGACCCTGGGTCTCACCCTGGGGGCACGAGCGGGGTCGCAGGGCCTCCAACCCTGGCACGCTGAGCCTAACCGTCGGGCATTTGACAGCAGGCACAAACTTGCAGAAGTCCGTTACACATATTGACGCCAAGCTTAGCCTCCGGTGAAGTGCCCCTGCGTTCGTGACTACCCACGCAGACAATCCCTTGGGCCCACGCACGTCAGACGCACGCACGCTTCTCGGGACTTGTCACCAGCGCAATTTCATCTCAATCGTGTAGCCTTGGAGCTAGGTGTAGCCTTCCGGCGCGATGGCGGGGGCGCCTCAACGTATCCTATATTCCCTGGTGGCTCGCGGCCAGGTGGTGCTAGCTGAGCACAGGTATGCAGCCCCTCATGACTTGGCGACGCCACGAGAGCGCATCAAACGAGACTGAGCAGCGAAACATCCCGACAGAATTGGAGACCACTGCTTCCAGTCGCGAATCTTGGTCCTGCCATATCTCTGGACATAGCACGCTTAGCGAGGCGCTCTGTAGGTCACGCCACGAACCTCTGCTCGCTCTGCCCTTGCCCCTGCACGCTCGCTCCCGCCCCCAGCACGGTCACCGGCAATGTCAACGTCATCGCCGTGCGCATCCTGGAGAAACTACACACACAGGAGGACAGGTGCGGCGCCCACAAGCTGGAGGCCGGGTCCCCGGCATGTACCCCCGCGCCAACTCCGCGCTGCACCAACCCTTCCCCTTCCCACGCCTTCCCCCCTCCTCGCTTTCCCCTCCTGCCCCAGCCGCGTGAGCTACACGCAGGAGCGCCACATGTTCCACGTCATGGTGGCGGACGGCCTCACCTTCATGGCAGTGGCGGAGGAGGGCTTTGGCCGCCGCATCCCCTTCGCCTTTCTGGAGGACGTGCGGGGCCGCTTCGTGGCTACCTACGGGGCAGCAGCCAAGGAGGTGAGCCGGCCAGCAGCAAAGGTGCAGTGCAGACCGCAAGCCGCCTGTTAGGGCGTGGGCGATGACGGCGTGGGCTGGCACGCGAGGCGTTCCGGGCGGCAGCGGCGAGGGCTGGATGCGGAGGGCGGCAGCAGAGGCGGCAGCAGCGCAGCCGGCAGCAGGGCCGGGGAAGTGGTGCTCCTCGACCAGCAGCGGCGACAGCGGCAGCCGGCAGCAGGGCTCCTGGGTTTGGAGATGCGGAGGCGACCACGGCCGCGGCCGCCTGAGGGCAGTCGCAGTCGCAGTCGCAGTCGCAGTCGCAGTCGCAGTCGCAGTCGCACGCGGCAAGGGGCTGGACGGAGCCGGGTGCCAGGATGCCCCTCATCCCACCTCCGCTCCGCTCCACCCCCCCCCGCCCCGCTCCTGCCCCCGCCCCGCTCCTGCCTCCGCCTCCCCTCCTCCCTGCCCCAGGCGGTGGCCTACGAGTACAACACCGAGTTCGCTCGCGTGCTGGCGGAGCGCGCGGGCTTCTACTCGGACCCCTCCGCGGACGCCATCAACCGGGTCAAGGTGGGGCGCCGGCAGGGGTCAGGCGCCGGGCGGGTGTGGAGGGTTAGTTGCGGCACGGCACGGGGGTCGGAGCACGGCCGACGGAGGGCTTGGAGTGCGTCCGGCGGCCAAGGCGGGGCGACCAGGGGGAAGCAGATGGGGCATCATGTGGCCGGGGGTGTGTGCAGCTGCTGGGGGGCTCAGCCGGGTCAAGGGGTCGGGCGTGGGGACGGGGCAGGCGCGTCGAGGGGTAGCTCTCAACGGGAAGCAGAGGGTGCGGCGCGTTGGCCGCGTCAACGGTAGTGACGGCCCTGAGGCCGATGCCATGCTGAGGGACTGCGAGGCGGGGGCTGCCGCGCCAGGATGCGGGCCCCCGGCTGAGGGGTCTGAGGGGTCTGAGGGGGCTGAGGGGGCTGAGGGGGCTGAGGGGGCTGAGGGGGCTGATGGGGCTGAGGGGGGCTGAGGGAGCTGGGGCGTGGCGGCGCCTGTTTTGGCGATCCAGGCGAGCCGTATGCGCCTGCCTCCCTGGTGTTCGCCTCGACTTTGCCGTCGCAGGGCGAGCTTCAGGAGGTGAAGCACATTATGATTGAGAACATCGAGAAGGTGCTGGAGCGGGGCGAGCGGCTCGACCTGCTGGTGGGGGGGGGGAGGGGGGGGGGGGTGGGGGGGG
>BDDC01000344.1:44421-70824 GCA_001662425.1 Chlamydomonas sphaeroides
CCTCGTGGTGGGCGGCTGGGCCCCTGCTGGTGCGTGGGCGGAGGGGAGGGCAGCGGGAGGGGCAGCACACGGCAGCGGATCGGGGGCGAGGGCGGGACAGTAATACACCTTGACCCGAGCCCGATGGGACGGCACCGGCCCATGACCACGCCTGTACCTCTCGCCCCGCCCCTTCCCTCCCCTCGCCACACCCTGCCGCCAGGTTGACAAGACGGAGGGCCTGCAGCAGGTGTCTCTGGCCTTCCGCCGCGAGGCACGGAGGCTCAAGCACACCATGTGGTGGCAGGTGGGGCGGGGAGAGGGCGGGGAGGGGAGGCGAGGGGAGGGGTTGGGGAGGAGGGGAGGGGCCAGGGGAGGAGGCGGGGAGCAGGCAGGGAGGAGGGGGGGAGGGGCCAGCGGAGGGGAAGGGGAGGGGACGCGAGGGAGGGGAGACTGCAGGTTGGGAGGCGGGCACGCCAGGAAGAGAGCAGGCAGGCAGGGGGCAGCGCCCGGCGCGCGGCAAGAACCGGTAGGAGAGCTGTACGTAAGGGTCTGGTACAGGTCGGGGCCCGGTACAGGTCGGGGCCCATGTAGGCGCTGCCGTGAAACCTGCACCTGGCCGCCGCTGAGAGGTGGTGTGTGATAGTGAGCCTGGCGCCATTCCGGACCGTTTACTGTGGTCCTTGACCCCAGCTGAGTCTCTTGCCCGTCCCCTGCACCCCGGCAGAACGTGAGGCTGTGGGTGGCCGTTAGCCTCGCGACGGCGGTGCTCATATACTTCATTGTGGCGCTGGCGTGCGGCTTCACGCTCAGAAAGTGCTGAGCGCAAGGGTGCGAGGGATGCGCACGGAGGCAGCAGCAGCGCACGCGAGGAGGGAGGGGTGCGAGCGCTGCGGCGGGCAGGGGCAACGATCTGTACGGCGGCCTTGCGGGGCTGGCTGCCTGGGGTTTGCGTGGTTACGGACTGCATGCGTGTGGCTGTGACTTGCAGGGGAGACGTGCACGCAGGATGAGCTGAGTTGTGCTTGGGCGCTTGAGGGGAGCCTGGGGGGCGCGGGGGGGAAGTAAAAGGGACGTTGAGCGGGTATTGCCACGTGTGATGTGGCGGTGCTGCGCCGCTACGCTGCCAAGCACAGTCCTGGGCTGCATTACTAGGAACGCCACACCTGCTGCACTTATTGTTGCGTAATATCAACAAACTGCGACACGTCCTCACTGCTCGCGAGGCACTTGTGTATCGAGCTTTGCTGCAAATGACCCCCAAGTAACGTAGCGTATGTCAGAAGAACAGTTTTGCCCTATTCTGTTAGATCGGCACGGTCCACGCGCCTGCAGCTCCGGAGCTTTGCCGGCGGCATTGCACCGCTGGGCGGAGTCGAGTGGCCGGCCGCCATGCAGCTCCGGCGTGCAGAGAGCCTGCCAGCTCCCTACGTCGCCGGGGGCGCTAACGGTGATGCGGAGGTGAGAACCCACGGCATTGCGGGTGCCGGCGCTGCTGCGATCCGGACCAGCGAAGCAGAAGATAGAAAAACGGCATTGCAAACTTCCTAACGCGTCAAACGGGCAGCAGAAGGGGTGTTGGCGTAGAGCTGCGCAAGCGCTGTCAGTCGCGACGTTTCCAGGCGCGACGACCAGGTCCCATGGAGCTGCGCGTTCTTGTCGTGCGCTGCTTTACAATGGCGATGAGGCGGCGAATAGTGCGTGTTCGAACGTCAACAATGACGCTCGCAAAGTGCTGGCACACGCGGACCTTGGAGCGGCCGGCGCGCGACGGCTCTTGTGCTCTTACACCTATACCCTTTCGCCTGCTTCGCCGCAGTCTCAGCTAACGACGGAGCCTCAGTCGGCTCTAGTGACCGGTGCCAGCCCCGAGCCCACGTGCTCGCCGGTCTTTGAGTTGGAGCTCGCCGGCAGCTGCCAGTCCACACCACAACCGGCTCCCGTGTCCCGGTCGCGGCGCCCTTCAAAGTATGGCACGTCGCCGCGCACCGCGGCGTTGCAGGACGTGCAGGCGCCGGCGCTTCCGGCGTCGGCGGCACCGCCGGCCGCCGGTCTGGACCGCAGCCAGAGCGACCTTCAGATCATCCTGTCGCACCACACAGCAGCCAAGGCCGCGGCAGTGCACATGCCCACACCGCTCACGCCCGCCGGCGAGCGGCTGCTAGAGATCTGCCGGCCCGCTTCTTCCCTGGAGCTCGAGGTGCGCGCTTGGACGCCCGACGCAGCCACGCACGCCCGCCGCTCTGCCTGCTGGCCCGTGGGGTTTTTGCTAGGCAGTGTCCTCTCACCACCCGTCGCCCCGCCTCGCTCCTCCCTGCGCCACGCAGCTCGCGCGCCGGCTGCGCGCCTTCCGCAACTCGCGGATCGCCAAGCCCGCCTCCCCCGCATCGGCCGCCGTCTCGGCCGCCGCCGCACTCTCCCCCATCGACTCGGCCGCCTGCTCCGGCCCCAACTCGGGCAGCATCGCCGCCTCTGGCCTCGGGTCCGGACCCGCAGCCTCGGCCGGCCCTGCCGTTGGCAGCCGGACCCCTCCCGGGCCCGTGCCGGGCGAGGTCGACGCGCTGGCCTGCGAGCTGCGCTCCGCTGGCTTTGCGGTCCAGGTGCTGGACGGCACGCGCCTCAGCCGGGACGCGCGCTCCTGCCTGCGCACGCTCAAGCACAGCTTCCTGGTGTGCCTGGCGGCGCGCGGCGTGGGGCCCGACGGCGAGCCGCTGCCGACCGTGGAGCAGGCGGGGCTGGGGCCGGAGGCCGGGCAGGCGCCCGGGGCAGCGGCGGGCGGCGGGGGTCGGGGCGGCGGTGGAGGCCTGGGCGCGGGCCCGCTGGTGCAGCTGTCGGAGCCGCTGGTGGTGGAGGTCCGCTTCCGGGAGCAGTTTCTCATTGCCAACCCCACCCGGGGCTACGAGCACATGCTGCTGGTGCGTGGGGACTGGGCAGCACGGCGGCGGCGCTGGGCCGCGGCCCTGGGCTTGAGGTCTCCGCCGTCCCTTGGCCCTCACATCCTGCCACCATCCCGCTCGCACGCGCGACCCCCCGCAGGCGCTGCCGGTCGTGTTCGTGGGCCCTCTGCGGCGCCTTGACGTGGCGGTGGAGCTGGTGGCTGCCGAGGTGGCGGCTGTGTTTCGTGCCGCGGGCCGCCCGCTGCCGCCCTGGCGCACCAAGGGCGCCATGATGTCGAAGTGGGCGCCCGAGCAGCTGGCGGAGCTGGCGAGGATCATGTCGCACGCGCGCCTGGGCTTTGGTGCGGGCTCGGGGCTTAGCCTGGAGACGGGGCCCGCGCTCGGCCCGGGCATGGGCATGGGCGGCGACGACGGCTCACGCGGGCCGCCGCAGGGCCTGGCGCGCGCGGAGCTGGTGGCGCAGCAGCTGGGGCAGCAGGTGAGGCGGGTAGGGGCAGGGGCAGGGGCAGGGGCGTGGACAGGGGCGTGGGAGGGCGGCTGGAATGCTGGGGCGTTGGGGGATGGGGCGGCACGCGGTCTGCAGCCGACTTTGGGCTTCGGGTACTGTGGTGTGGCCGGCCGCCGCACTTGGCTGATATGTGGACGGCTGTGCGCTGCGTGCTGTGACATGCTGCGCTGCGTGCTGCGCTACTTTCGCCACCGCAGGCCGAGGCGGAGGAGGACAAGTCCTGGGGCTCGGGCACCGCAGCGCTGCCGCCACCGAGCGCGCTGGCGGCGGCGCAGGCGGCCCTGGCGCCGCCGCCGCACGTGCCAACGCCCGAGCCGCTGCTGCCGCGGCGGCCGCAGACCGACCATGGCGCGGCGGCGGCGTCTTTCATAGCGGCTGACGGCGGCGACGCTGCGGCCGCCGAGGCCATGGACGTTGACGACGACGACATAGGATCGGGGGAGCTGGCAAGGGGCCGCGGCCGGGCGTGCCGCTTCGCAAGCGCGCCGCAGAACTCGCTGCGCGTGGCGGCGCCAGTGCGCGAGGTCGAGGCAGCTGCCGGCGGCGGCGGCGGCGGCTGGTGTGCAGAGCCGGGGTTCGGGTCGGGCTTCCGGGCCGCCGCGTACGACGCCGAGCCGCTGGACGTTGGCGAGGTGGTGCGGGGTGCGAGCCGCGCCGCCGCGGCCGCCGGCCTGCTCGTGCCGCCGTCGGCGCGGCCGCAGTCGCACGACCCCGCCGCAGCCACGGCGCCCGGCGCCGACGACAGCAGGGCCGGCGGCGGCATCCCCGCCGTCGGCTCATTCGCGTTCGTCCAGGGCCTGACCTTCCCGCGCCTGGCGGAGGCGGTGGAGGCAAGGCTGCTAGGCCCAGCGGTGGCGCCGGTGCCGGGCCGCTCGGCCGGCGTCTCCCCCTTCGCGACTGTCTCGGCGCCGGACCTGGGCCCGCCGGGCGCACTGAACGCGCAGCAGCAGCAACAGCCGGGCTGCTCGCGGCAGCACCCCAACTCGGCCGTCGCGGCCAGCGGAGATTGGGTCGTGCGGCCGCCTGGCGACGGCCAGCCCGCCAATTCCGACACCGACAGCGGCGCCTTTGGCTCCCTGGCGGTTGGCAGCGGCATGACGGAGTTCACGCTTAAACACCACGCCTCCGTGCTAGACGCGCCGCCGCGGCCACAGCATGCGGGCCCCTCGCTTCCCATGCCAACGCCGCCGCGGCCGTCGGCGCTGGCACCTGACGGCGGCGGGCCCGACGGCCCCGCCGCCCTCGCCGCGCCGCTGGCTGCCGGCGCGCTGCTGGGCTACCAGGCCTTCAACGGGGGCCACAAGCTGTACATGCAGGCCGGCATCCCGGAGCATGCCGAGGGCTACGGCCTGCCCCACGCGGCGCAGCAGGGCGCGGGGCTGGAGCTGGAGCAGCACTCGGTGCCGGCGGGGCTGTCGCTGCAGCTGCCCGACATGCTGCGCATCACGCGGAGGAGCAGCTCGGACCTGTCGCGGGCGGCCTCCAAGTTCAAGCAGGCCAAGGTGCGGGCCCGTGCTGGGGGCTGGGGCTGGGGACTGGGCGCTCAGCGGGCTCGGGCTCGAGGGGCAGTCAGTGTAGTGTCCGTGTTGGGGGCTGCTGACAGAGCGGAGCGCTCCTGTGGGAGCCAGCATGGCATGGCTGCAGCCGCGCCGCGGATCGTGTGCCGACCGCCGCAATCGCAACACTCAACACCCCCGATCCCCACGCTACTCGCAGGGCCTCCTGGCGGCTGCGCTGCGCCGCGCCACCGGCGGCAGCAAGGACGGCATGGCCGCCGCTGCGGCGGCAGGCGCAGTCCAGGCCGACGCTGGTCCCGCCGGCCGCGCCGCCGCCCAGGCTGCACCGGCGCAGGCCTCGCCGCCGCAGCAGTCGCCCGGCCAGGCGCCTGGGCCCGGGCCGGGGCCCCAGCAGTCCCCGGCCTCGCAGCCGGTGCCGGCGGCCGTGCCAGGCCCTGCCGTGGTGCGCAAGGTGGCCGGCAGCGGCGCGCAGGTGCAGGTCCCGCTGGCGGGCGGAGTGATGACGAGGCCGGCCGGGGACGAACCGCCGTGGGCGCGCATCGCAACCGTGCGCTGGTCGGCGGCGGCGCAGCCGGCGGCCCAGGCGGTGGTGGGCTCTGTGGGGCAGTGAGGCAGGGGCGACGGCTGCAGCAACCGGTATAAGATAGCTCGGAGCAGCGTATGCGGAGCAGGGGAGGTGCGGCGTGGCGTACACGTGCCCGGCGGCGGCGGGGTCCGATGGTCGCATGCGAGTGTGGCGGGCTGCGGTAGAGGGCGGGGGCGGCGGCGTGCCGCGTCGCTTGGTGGTGGGTCTGTGGTGCAGCGGCCAGTCGTGTGTTTACGTGTCAAGTAGAGCAGAACCCCGTGTGTGCGTGCGTAGAGCAGGCAGCTGAGACGGGGCCCCGGCTTGCGGGGTCGCGGCGCACCCTGCGTCGTACGGCCGAACCCCTCGGAAAGCGACGTGTGGGGTGCAGGAGCGGGGCGGCTGCTGCTGGCTTGTGTCGGTGGGTGCGCGCCTGCTGAGATTTTGCCTTGCACACGAGCGGGCGAGCGGCGGATTGTGCGCCGCGTGCGAATGGGCGGGTGTGGGTGGGGGCGCGGGAGCGCTTGGTTGCGACCAAGTTGGGCGCGGAGGCCTTGGTGCTGCGGACAGGGTCGAGGCCGATGCGGCCCGGGGCGGGCTGGGCTGGGCTGGGGTGGGGTGGGGGAGCGGACTTATGCGGCTTCGTGCTAGTTTGTGCGACTGGCCCCGCACTGCGGCAGTGTTTGCGCCGGTGCTGCAGTAGAGCAGTGTGCATTGCATCCAGGGCCATGTGGTCCGCGTGTGTGCGCGTCTTGTGTGGTTCCTGCTGCCCCTGCGCAGCAGGCGGGTTTGCTGCTGGCCTCTGCTCGCCGGGGTCAGGGCGAGGGCCCCGGGGAGTTCGGGGTCGGCGTCAGTTGCTCGTCGTCGCGTGTGGCCGGCGCATTGCTTTTGCGAATAGCAGCGCTGGGCACAGTTTGCTGCACCGGAGAAGCCAACACACTGCTGGCTGCTACGGTATTACATGAAAGACACGTGTGGGGGGGAATGCTGTGTGGTGCTGTGGTGTGAGTTGTTGTGGAGCGGGAGGGCGCGCAGGCCTACCGGGGTCGGCAGCCTGTCCCCGCGCCGCGCAGATGCGACTGATGCAGTAGAGCCAAGCTCGCAGCGGTGTGGCTGTGCGTCGTATCCATGTCCTTCGTGTGGTGCGGCGGCGTGTGGGTGCTATGCTACGATCCCATCCGGGACCTCGATCAGCTTTCCCCAGCCTCTACTTGCTTCAAGGCGCGGCGCGCCCGCCAGCGCCCGCGCGCCGAGCGCGCCGCCGCCGCCACTCATGCAGCGCACCTGTCGCTATAACCCGCATGCCGGGATTGCTAGATTCATGTGCCGTGGCTCGTGTTGCTCGTGTTGAGTGACGGCGGCTGTTTGGGTTTCCGCTCTCCCCCGGCCATCCCCTCGGCGATCGCAACGTGCTGTTGCCGGAGTGGCAGGTGCGCTCCGCCGGGCGCGGCCACGGTTGGCGTGGCCGCGCCCCTCGTGTTTTGCGCGTCTGCGTCTGCCTTTCTATCCCTGTATGTCGCCAGCAGCGCGGCGCGCCGGCCGGCGAGCGCGCGCCGTGCTGTGCTGCGGTGTGGTGCGTTTCGTGCGCTGCGGCGGTGCGGTTGGGAGGACGCCGGAAGCGCTGGTGTGAGGTGCGGTGGGCTGTGCCAGCGGGTTGCGCGGTTGTCGGACACATGCGGACCCAGGCGGGTGGGCGCTGCGCGGATCAAATAAGGCGACGGGCCGGAGGCGGCGCTGGCGGCGGCGGCGTGGGGGCCACCGGCGCCAGCGGGTGCTGGATGGATGGACGGAGGGTGGACGGCGTGGCTGACGAGGCAGCGGAGGCGTGGACGTGCAGCGTGGACGTGCAGCGCTCCTGGTGCAGCGGGGGCACGGGCGCTTGGGCGTGTAACTCTATGCGCTTGCGCCAATGCCGCCTCTCGCGCGGCTGGAGGCCCACACGCAGCACGCTTGGCCGCGGGCCTGCGCATGCAGAGGCATGTGGCCTGGACGGATGTGGCCCACCACAGGCCCCAGCGGACGACACACAAAGGTCCACACGCAAAGGAAGGCACAGGCACAGGCACGGGCGCACGCCAACCCTGGTGATTGAATTACAGCCCACTTGTGTCGTTCTTGCCGAGGCCCAACCTGGCATGCCCCACGATGGCCGCACTGACCTACCTAGCACGCGTCGCCAGCCTCAAGTCGGCACCCGCACACAAGAGCAAAACCGGCGATGCCGTCGCAACCAGGAGGACGCCTCCTGTAACTACACAGCAACCCCACGGCGACACTCCACAGACCAGCACGGCTTGCGAGCGCACCCGTGGTCCCATGCACCCGGCACAGCATGCTCACAACTAGGACGATAGCTCCTCAACGTAGCAGCGCCGTGGCAAACCAAAACTCAGTTGCGCATGCGTCACGCAAGTGATTGAGGGACGCCGGCGCGCAGTCCGACAGCGCTGCAGTAAGAGCAAGGAGCATAGGAGGCTTCACGTGCCCCGTCATCACGCCCACACCCACGCCTGCGCGGAAGGCAGGACCCCAATACCCAAGCGCCCCGAGTGCCGCCGCATGCCCAAGATGAATGGATCGACTCCGCAACAAGCTCCTCACCCCTGCACAGCACCCTTTGCCTGTGCGCGGCCGCCCCCGCTCCCCCCTGCCCCTGCCCCGACCGCGCCCTCCTCTCCCTGCTGCCCCTCGGCCTTGCCCGCGCGCGCGCGCTCCGCCGCCCACGCGCGCCGCTGCCGCGCCTCCACCGCCAAACTTACACCTACGTTGACGAAGCCGATCGCCGCCGCCGCGGTCACCAACACCCACGTCGGCACCGCCCCTCCCCACAACACCCACATGTGCAGCGCGTCGCAAGGCAGCATGCCAACCGCCGCCAGCAGCTGCACGTGCGGCCGCAGCTGCGTCAGCAACGGCGGCAGCACGGCGCGCGTGAAGACGATGCCGAACACGAACCCCGGGTCATCCTGCCGTACGTCGAGGCACGGCCGGCTGCACGTGAAGGTCGCGAAGCCCAGCGCGGCGGCGATGAGGCCGGCAGACACCGCCGCGAACGCGTCGAGCCGCGGCGCCGCTGCCGGCACCTCCTGCGGCAGGACCCCGGATGAGGGCTGCTGGCGGCGCCGCCGCGCCGCCAGCACCAGGCGCAGCGTCTGACACACGGCCGGCGACAGCAGCCACAGCATACCCGCCAGCGCCTTGGTCAACGGCCGGTCAACGCCGTGCCGCGCCAGCCGTACGGTCGTGGCAACAACGCCGACCGTGCCCAGTGCCGTACACAGCAGCAGCAGCGGCGCGGCGCGGCCGGCGGCCACGTCGGCCGCAAGGCGCTCTTCATGCCAGGCCGAGAACTCGTCACGAGGTGCCGCGGTGACGGCGGCGGCGGCGGCCAGCGCTATGACGCTGATGCAGCCGAAGGCGGCCGCTGACGCCGCGGCGGCGGCCCGCCACGCCAGCGTCAGCAGGAGCAGCAGCAGGCGAGCGCACGCCGGCGCCAGCTGGCCGGCGCGCAGCAGCTGCTCGCGGAGCACGGAGTGCCCCGGCGATGGCGCCAGCGCCGGCCGGTGCCCGGCGCCAAGCAGTCCAAGCGTCTGCTGCACCTGCAGGCTGGGTTTGCGCGGTGCCAGACCCGAGGTGCCTCTCGCCGCAGCCGTTCCTCGCGCCGCGGGCGTCGGCGCGGGCTCCAGCGGCGGCAGCGGCAGCGGCTGCGGCTCAAGCGCTGCCGCCGCCGCCGCCGCTCCGTGGGCCGTGCCCGGTTCATGGAACATTTCAGTAGCAGTGGAACCCTGCGGAGGCCGCTGGGGCCCCATGTAGCTCTCCAGGAGTTCCAGGACCGCGACCAGCCCCAAGTCCCGACAGAAGGCCAGCAGCCCTTCAACCAGGCCCGGCGGCCCCAAGTCTCCACAGCCCGACTGCCCTGCCGCAGCTGACGCGGCGGCGGCGACGCCGGGCACGTGCAGCGCCACCGCCAGGTCCTGCAGCAGCGGCCGCATGCTGGTGTCGTACGCCTCGGCCGCCAGGGGGCAGAAGCGGTGGCACGGCGCGCGGGGCGGCCCTACAGGGTGGGCGGACGGCGGGGCGACGGGGCATGAGTAACGATATGAGGGGTGAGGCCGGCGGCGGGCGGCGAGCCCTGCAATGCCGCCGGAGCCGCATGCGCCACACAGACCTGTCCGGCCCCGTCCCTAGCGGACCGACCAACCTGCAGTCGGATGAGGCCCCGGCGGTCCAGCACCCCAGCCAGCCGCTGCCCCGGCGCCTTGCTGCTCCTGCCGCTGCCCCTGCAGCTCCGCCAGCATGGACGCCCACAGCCCTCGCAGCTCCGCCGCCGCTGGCCCCGGCAGTAGCAGCACCGCCGCTGAGCCCAGCCACTGGGCCACCGCCACCGGCGCGGGGGCGGCGGCGGCGGCGCATTGTGGCGAGCCCTCGGATGAGCCCCAGGCGCCGGCCGGCTGTGGAGAGCTCCCGGCAGGGGAGCTGCCAGCTGCGGAGCGCTCAGCTCGGGGGCCCTCGCGCGGGGAGCCCACGGTCTGCGCCGCGGCGGCGGTGGACGCCACGAAGAGGTGCAGGTGCACGAAGCAGCCCAGCGGCGGCGCGTCGCCGCGGCCTGGGCTGCAGCCACCGGCCGAGGAGGTGCCGGCGGCGGCGCCGGAGGCCGCCGGCTCCAAGCCCCCGACGGCGTGCAGCGGCAGCGTCACCGCCAGGCAGCCGGCGGCGCCGTCGACCATTATTGGGTCCAGCAACAGCGCCGTCTCGCTGGCGGCGGCGGCGTCACCGTCGGGCCCGGCGGCGCCGATGCAGGCCGTGCTAGCGGCGACGACGAGCGCCGCGGCGGGGCCGCCGGCGCCGGCAGATGCGGCCTGCAGTACCGATGGCTCCAACATCAGGTGCAGGGTATAACCGCTGGCGGCGCTGCTTCCGGCGCCGGCGCCGTTAGTGCCAGCGGCGCTGCTGCTGGGTCCAAGCTTTAGGTCTGCGGCGGACGGCTCGGCGTAGAGGACGCAGGGGCGCCTCAACGTCGGCACCGGGAGGGCCGGCGGTGGCGGTGGCACCGCCGTGGTGGGGGGTCCGGGCTGCGCTGCGGCAGTGGCAGTGGCAGGTCCGGCAGCTGCGTCCTGGGGCTGGGATGGCTCCAGGACCAGGAGCAGCGGGGACGAGGCGGCCAGAGGCTCGGGCTCGCGTTGAGGCCCGCGGTCAGGGTCGGGGTCGGCCGGGGGCGGCGGAGGAGGAGGTGGCGCCGCGGGTGCCGGCGCGACGCCGCGGCTGCGGCCACGAGATGGCGGCGGCGGTTGTGAAAACGAGGCGTGTCTTCGGGCCGGCGCCCGGAAGGCGGCGAAGCAGGGCCCGCCCCCGCCCCCGCTGCTGGCTGCGGGCGCCGCTGCTGCTGCCGACGCCGACAGCGCCTGCCGCGCCGCTAGCAGCGCCAGCTGCCCCTCCGTGGCGACTCGACGGGGAGCGAAGCGCTGCCTGCTGCCCGGCTGCGCGCGCTGCGACAGCGCGGCCAGCCCAACACGTGCTGCCGGAGCTCCTGTGCTGGCCGCGCCCTGGGCCGACGGCCGGGCGCTGCACCACGCATTACAACGCTGCTGCTGCTGCTGCTGCTGCTGCGGCGGCGGCGGCGACGAGCCCGGCGCGTCGGGCTGTTGCGCGTCGCGCATTCGGGGGTCGCGAGAAGAAACGAATGTCAACGCTGCGAGCGCATCATAGGACAGCTTAGCCAGCAAGGCTGGCTGCGCGAGTGAAGGGTCGGGCCGCAACGCGACGGCGCCTAGGGCCTTGCTTTCGTGCGCACAAGCTAGGAGAAGGTAGGGCAACCACGCACGTAAAAAGGAACGGGGCGATGCGCGAGCCTAGCACATGTGCCTAAGGCTGCGATTTGTGCTTGGGACAGGCGGCAACTAGGCCGTGAGCCCGTGACCTTGTGTGACCCGCGGGGCGGGCGGGGCGCGGCGGTTGGGCATTGGTAATGGTTTACGGATTGCCACTTTCCCCGCCGCCCAGAAGCATGCCACATGCCCGCTGGGGCCTCTGCGGTCGTGTTCACTGGTCTTCGCGTGTCCACTCGCCGCGCTAGGTGCATGGGCGGAGAGGCGCCCTCACATACCTACCAGCACTCACAGACCTACCCGCACCCACATACCTACCAGCACCCACATACCTACCAGCACCCGCGCTGAGGTTTGCTCCCCGCGCTTCCCCCGCCCCGACACAAGGCACAACGCCTGGCCCCTTCCGGTCCTGCCATCGTGCTTGTGGTCGGGGGTGGTTCCCAAGCCGCGCTCCCGCGCCCGCCGCTCCGGCAAGCACGCGCCCTCACACCCCTCCCACCCCCACGCACCCGCAGCTGCAGCTGCAGCCGCCAGCCCTCGCGACGAGCTGCCGCGTGGACTGGGTCGGCTGACTCGAGTGCCATCAACCCAGCAACTGATCGTGCTCTGGCACGTCGTCCCATCGCTAGCTACATGGCTGGGAAGTGCGGCGAGCCCAGCGCCACCGCTTACACATACGCACCAATCGCTCACAACGGGGAATTTGCTGGGCGCCTGGTCGTGCGTGGCGCTGGCGGCCTGCATCCGGGATGAGCCCATGGAGGTCACCGACCCATAAGTATGATGATAAGCGGCGCTAGCCGAACCCCGCCGCGGCCGGCGAGGACGACGGCGGTCACGGGGCCGGCGGCAGCGCGCGGCGGCGGCGCGGCAGGGCCGCTGCCTGCTACATGCGGCGGTGGCTGTTCTGCGGGTTTTGCAGCTGCGAATGTGCCTCGCGGCAGAGAAGGCCTGACGTACCTGACGAGCGAGTCCCCACCGGGCGCCGCCGCGGCGGTGTGACGGGGCGCGCGTCGGAACGAAGCTAGACGCGCAGCGATGGGGTGGTGCGTGTACGTGTCAGGCGTACATCGATCGTGGTGCGTGAGCCAGCGGGCGAGCGCATGCGTACGTACGTGGTTCGTCCTTGATTCGTCTGTACGAGGAGTGTGTGGGGGCACTCAACACCAGCTCACTCCCCGCTGCTCAGCACGTGGACCAGCCAGTGCATGTCTTCGATCAGAAACTGGGAACAACTGCCGCGCATAGGTGCGGGACAGCGGTATATATGTAATATATGCTGGCGTGCGTTTGGGCAACTCGTCTTGCGATGTAGACAAAACAGATGGCGGGGCGGTTGCTGAAAATGCTGTCGCATGGAACGCGCTGGCTGGGGGGCGGGGCAAGCGTGTGAAGAATTCGCAAGGATTTTTGCATGCCCACCCTGCTTAGGGCAGCGCGTGGCAGATGGCAGCGGGCGGGCAGCCGCATCCCTGCATCTACGCACAGCACGTCACTCCGCACTGCTGCCCTGTCGTACCATCACTCTTGCACTGCACTTGCCTGGCGCCCCAGCTGGCTCCCAAACATCCGCTGAGGGACCAATCATCATCGCAGCAAGCAGCTAGCTAGCAGGGGTGACCCGCATGCCACCACGGCCACCCACCAAGCCGCCTAGCATCTCCACCCGGCCCAACAGGCTCCTTGAACGGATAGCTTGTCAGCTCTGTGGCTCCGGCTCAGCAACCGCCGTCCGCGGCGGGCCATCCGCCGCCGCCGCCTCCTGCTGGGCAGCCGCCGCCGCCTGGACAGCCGCCTCCCACGCCGCCTTCTTAAAAGCAGCACCCTTGATCAGGTCTGCAGCCGCCTTCTGGGCCTCTGCCGCCTTCCGGGCAGCCACAGCCGCCTCAATCTCCGCCACAGGTGCCTCGGCGTCCGGCATCAGGGGCAGCTCCACGCCCTGATCGCTGCAGCGGATGGACAGGGCGCGCACCAGACCCGCCAGCGCAGCCACCGTCGGCTTGTCCTGCAGCCGGCCCGCAGGCAGCGGCAGCTCATCCATGTCAGGCTCCTCACAGCCGCCGGACGGGCGCGTGAAGCGGAACACGCGCGTCACCTCGTACGGCTGACCACCGTCCTTGCGGCTGCCGTACATCATCCATCCATTCGTCTCAATGACGGCCTCGTCCACGGCCTTCTCAGCGGTTTGCGTGGAGCCCAGCTCAGCCAGCACCGCCTGCATTCCGGCAAGCATGCGCTTGCGGATCACTTTGTGGACCGCCGCGGAGGAAGGGATGTCCGGCGCCACAAAGTGGAGCCTGTGGGGAGATGCAGGGCCGGGATAGGAGGGGGTTGTCAGCTGGCCTGGTGGGGGGCGCGGCGACCCTGTGCCGGCTGTGCCGGCAAACGTCCCATGATGGGGGCTATGCGGAACGGTTGGGAACCATGGATGGCGCGTCAACTGCTCGCCATCTGACTGGCGTCTCCCCTGCCTTACCCGTCCTTGATTTCATTCCTGGCAGGGACTGGGTTGGGCTTCTCCATGGCGTACAGCGTCATGTGTGGCACATTCAGCACGCTGAAGGCGGCCTTCGCGTAGACAGTTGCGATGCGCTTGACGTGCTTTGGCGTGTAGCGTCGCTCTGGGCCGGTATCCCGGGGGAAGCGGAAATCAATGTCCACAACCGGCGGCCCCAGCCGCCTCCGAAACTCCGTAATAAAGACTTCGGTATCCTTGAGTAGGTCAGAGGCGTACGCGATGAAGAACTCGTCGTGCGCGTCGATCGGTACGCTGAATGGCCCTCGCGCTGGCAGGTTCGCAGACGAATGACTCATGCTGCCACGGTGAATGAAGTCGACAAGCGCTGTCGCGGCTTCGGCTGGAGTGGCCGGCTCGCTCTGGACAGGTTGGTGCATCGTCGTCGTCACTTTCTGGCTCGGCTCCTAGGAGCTCTGCGTTGTTCAGTAATGAATCGTGATGTTGCGATTGTATGTATGGCTATGGTATGGCATCGCGCCTTGTGAGCGGAGAGCATGAGGACCGTGACCCTCTCCTGGAGCCAAAGCGGACCGGCCTCGGCGAACGTCCGGCCAGCTAAGGTCCGGGCCACCGCGATCTGGCGCATCTCGCTGTGTGGCGCAGTGGTTCAATGTCGCACGCGCCTAAGGCCCTACCCAATCCTGCGGGAAGCTGTCGTGCAGCGGCGAGACTCGGCTCTTTGTGGACCGCCCCTGGACCGCCCACGCCACGGCCAGGCCAGCGACAGAACCCCCGAGGCGGCAGCGCTGGCCTGGCCTCACTTCGTCCCAGCGCGGTTAGCGGTGAGACTCGATGACTGCTTCAGGCCCGGCAATGGCAAATTCCCATGTGTCGGCTGACTTTCGCGCCAGGGCCATCCATAGTGGCGCCCCAGCACCCCTGGTGCACCCACACTAGGACGACGCCCCAGCCCGTGCGCGGCGGCAAACTGCGCTATGCGGGCACCGCCAAGGCAGTGCCACTTTCCAGGTCTCATTCATGGTTATCTCGGTTCCTGCGCGGATCCCGCCTCGTTTCCACAAGTGTTTCACGCCCCGCAGTGCCGATATGGCAATCTCGGCCACTCCCGGAAAACCCGCGGTCAGCGGAGCCATCCAGGGCTATGGATATGTCATGTACCAGCACGAATGCAGTGCAGCCCCCTTCTCCCCTTCTTCTCCGGTGCCGAGGTCCAGAACTTGGTGGCATGCTGCCGCTGTTGCATGTGAACACCGCTCCCCGTCACCCCCTCACACACGAGCATAGCAAAGGTCCGCACTCATGCAGTGCAGCCCGCCTCCCTTCTTCGACTTCCACGCTGGTCCTACATTGAAAGCCCGCCACTCCCCGTCTTCTCCACTCTCCTCCAGCGCTCTACCGCCTCTTCCACGACCCTCTACTCCCAGCCGCCGCTAGCTTCCGCTCGCGTTCCACCACGGCAGCCACCGCTCCCACCACTCACGGCAGCTTCAGCAGCCGGCCGCTGGCTGTGGGGCAGAAGGCCATGGCCCTCCGCAGCGCCACCGCCTCGCTCAGCGACACAGCCACGCACCGCAGCTCCTGCAACACAACGACCGCGCCGCGGATGTGGCCGCCACTGACCGCCGACACCGGCAGCCCGCCCGACACCGAGCTCAGCGCCGAGGAGCGCGATGGCACATGCGCCGCCGCCACCACAACCGGCCCTCGGGACAGCTCGGACAGCCGCTGATGCGCAGCGTCGGCAGTGGCGGAGGAGGAGCCCCCGCCTCCGCTGCCGCCGGCCAGGGACGGCTGCAGCGCCGCCAGCGCCGACACGAAGGCGCCGCCGGCGGCCAGGCGGCCGCTGCTGGTGCCGAGGTCCAGCGGCCCGGCGGCGCCGCCAAGGCGGGTGGCGGAGGCGCCGCCGGCGCTGATGCTGAGGCTGTTCAAGCGGCGGGCGCTGGGCGTGGGCCCCAGCAGTGACCCCGGCGGCGACGTCAGGCCGTCGGCGCCACCGGCCGAGTGAGAGTGCGGCGGCATAGGCGAGCGCAGGCTGGCGAAGGCGGACGGCGGCCTCGGCTGCTGGCTGACGGCCGCCAGGCGGGACTGCAGCATGCCCTGCGTGCGAGAAGGTGGACGGGGGATGCGGGTTGGTGGAGTGCCTGAGCCACGGTACAGGGATCGCGGTGCCTGGACGGAACGCACACAGGACACGGCCCGGCCCCTCCCTTGCGGATGCATGGCCAGTGCCACACAATTGCCCTACCCCTCACCCTGTCCTCCCCCCCCGCCGCACCTGCATCCAGGCGCTGCCCTCCGGAGCCGCCGCCAGCTCCTCCAGCACGTCCCGCGCCGCCGTCTCGTCGCCCGGCGGCGCCACCCCGGTCAGGCCCAGGCAGGCGTCCAGGCCCTCGCTCACATCCGCCGCCAGCCGGGCCTGGGACACCGGCAGTCCAGTGCCCTGGCGGCCAGGGGGCCGGGAAGAGGCGCAGCAGTGATAAGAAGTCGGCAAGAAGGGCGGGCGGGCCCCACGCCACCTGTCCGGCCCCCGAGACGCTACATCCCCGCCCATCTCGCCCATCGCCCCAACACCTCGAGGCCTCCCACCCCATCCCACTGCTCCTCGCCCGCTCTCACCGGCTCCCCCGAGGCCGCCTCCTCCTCCAGCCGCCGCACAAGGAACAAGCCCACCAGCGGCCAGCCCTGCTCTAGCGCCGCTAGGGCGCCCATGTAGGCGGCCAGAGCGAACACCTGCCGCCACAGAGAGCGGCCCAGCGCGGCAGCCGGCAGGCTGGGCGGCAGGGAGACGGCGCACGCAGGGACAAGCAGGAGGAGTTGGGGTGGCACCGTCAGTGCGCAGTCCTGCTCATGGCATGCGCCTGCAGGTTGGTGTGCGCCCACGCGACTTCCCAAGCCACCACCCCAGGCCCACAGCTCCGACGGCGCGCACCTGTTGATGGTCGCCCAAGCCGCCTCCCACTCCGCTGCGAGGAGGCTGAACCGCCGCCCCGACTCCAGCAGCGCCCCGCAGCCCGCCACCGCCCGCTCCGCGGCCGCCTCCGCCTGCCCCGCCAGCAGCAGCGCGCGCGCCACGTCCAGCGGGCCGGCGCCGGGCGCCGAGGCGGCGCTGGCGGCGTGCGCGGCGGTGTAGGCGGCTGGCTCGCGCAGCCCGAGAGCGGCGTAGGTGCGGGCGGTGGTGCCGGGGTCGGAGTGCGCGCGGCAACGGCCCGCGAGCAGCTCGACCAGGTCGGGCCGGCCGGGCACCTGGTCAGGAAGGGTGGGGCGGGTGGGGCTACAGTGACGAAAACGTGGGCCCTAGGTGCAGGGGGCACGCCCGTGGCAGGTTGACTTACCTGGGAGCGGACGACGCGCTGGTCTCTGAGAGGCTGGCATGGGACGGGTGCATTGCCAGCGGCCGCCCTGCTGCCCCCCCCACCCGCCCACCTGCACCAGCAGCTCAGCCGCTGTCAGGAAGTCCCCAGCTGCCTCCCGCCGGTGCGCCGCCGCCGCCAGCACGCGCGGCCGCAGCGCCGCCGCCACCGCCTCCGGGCCGGCTGACGGCGGCGGCGGCGGCGCGCCCACGCCCCAGGCGCCCAGCGCCGCGCCGGGCCCCGGCGCCCCTGCCTGGTGGCCTTGGTGGTGCACGGGCCGTGTGAGCGCCATGATGAGCGCCAGCGCCACTGCGTCCATGTCGCCCCGCAGCAGCAGCCCCACGGCGCCAGCCACGTCATCCACGGTCAGCGCACAGCAGGCGGCCTGCAGCGGCAGCCCCTGCGCCAGGTACACGCGAGCCTGCGACAGCCGGACAGCCACGGCGCGGTCGAGCACGTCGCGGCTGGGGGCTGGGGCGGCGGCGGTGGTGGAGCTGCCGCCACCTCCGCCGCCGCCGCCGCCGCCTGCGGCGGCGGTGTTGCTGTGGCTGCCGTTGGGGACCTGCAAGCTGCGGAGCCGCATGGAGGGACCGGAACGGAGGCCGTGCGGCGGCGGCGCCGGGGCCAGCGGCGCGGACGTGGGCGACGGCGGCGCCTGGTGCGGCTCCGTCGGCGACGTCATCAGCCCCGCCGCCGACGCGGAAGCGGTGCCGGCACTGATGGGCGCCAGCGGCGGCGGGCGGCGGCCGATCGACGGCAGCGTGCCGTTGCGCACCAGCGGCGCCGTCGGCAACGCCGCCGGCGGCGCGCCGCCGGCGCTGGCAGCGTGCACTGGCAGCTGCGGGCCGCCGCCGCCGAAGCTACCGGCTGTCGGCAGGCCGCCGCTGAGGCTGCCACCCAGGGGCCCTGCAGCGGCGCCGCCGAGGGAATAAGCGCCGTCGGGTGCACAGATGGAGCGGGACCGCTCGATGCCCAACGGCGACACTGCGAAGGAGTTGCCGGTGGGAGACATTGGACCCGGAATGTGCTCGAATCCGGCTGCGCTGCCCGCGCTGCCGGCGCTCTGGCACCGCTCGCTGTTGGCTGTGGCGGCGGAGCCGCCGCCGCCGCCGCCGGCGGGTGCGTCGCCGCCGCCGACGGACGGGTAGCCGCCGCTGGCGTGTACGGCAGCCACGTTGAAGGCCGTGTCGTACAGCTGTGCACCCGACAGCATCTCCACCAGCGCCGGCACTTGGCCGGACACCAGGTACAGCGGCAATACGTCGCTGACGTGGCTCTGCAGTACACGACACGGCGGCGGCGGTCAGAGTGCCGGGCGTGCCGTCACGCCAAGCGCCATGCTCTGCCCCCACGCTGCTCGGGTACGGCAGCCCAGGCCCAGAGGCCCCTCCGCAGCGCCGCCCGTCCGCAGCTATCCCCGCGCCCCACCTGCGCCTCTGCTGTCGCCAGGGCCGCCACGCGTTGCCGCATCAGCCGCTGCCACAGCCCCAGCCCCACCACGGGCGCCAGCGCCAGCGCGCGGTCCCTGCGGGAGGACAGCCGGCGCAGCGCAGCGTCGGTCGAGCCCCGCGCGCACCGCTCCGCCGCGCTGCCCATCAATCACCCCCGGCCGCCTTCCCTCGCCGGCGCCCCCACTCACCAGTCGCCCACCTCCGCCAGCAGCTCGCAGCAGTGCTCTACGTTGCCCGCCACCAGGTGCTGCTGCGCGGCCTCGCGCAGCAGCTCCTCGCGCCGGCCCGCGCCGCCGCCGCGCGCCTGCGGAACCACACCCCGGGGAGGCCGGTGTGACGGTAGGCAGCCCGCCAGCCCCCAGCCCAGCAACCGGGTTAAAACCTCGCTTAACCCAACCGCTCCCCGTCCACCCAAAATGCCAGTCACGATGACGCCCCCCAGCCACACACCACAGCCCCAACCCACCCACCCACCCACCCGTGTGCTGCTAGCCGCCAGCTCCAGGTGGTTGGCGGCGCTGCCGACCGCCAGCCGCGCCACGGTCCAGTGGTGCAGCTCGCCGCCGTCCTCGCCGCAGCCCAGACCGCCGCAGCTGCCCCGCCGCCGGCCCACGCCCGTGCCGGCGGCCGTGTCGGCCTGGCTGGACGCACCGGCGGGGATGCCGCTGGCGGCGCCGGCGGCGCTGCTGCGCACGGCCCGGGCCAGCTCCCAGAAGGTGTCCATGCAGGCTGGCAGCGGGTGGGCAAAGACAGGTGGGTGCGCGATTTGCAGCAGCGGTGGGCTTGCTGAAGGGGCCGAGGGGCCGGCGCCGCAGGCGTTGCATGCCGGCCGGGTCCGACCGCTGGACCCATCGTCAAGTCAGGTCTAGGTCCAGGACCCAGCCCGCATCCACGCAGCGACCCACTTGGCGGCATGAAGAACTCCATGATGGCTGCGTACCGCTCCAGCGGGGTGATGCTGGGCGCCGCCAGCCGCGCCTCCAGCTCCCGGCTGCCCGCGCCCGACAGCACCGCAGGCGCCGAGTCGGGCAGGCGCAGGGCCTCGTTGGCGGGCAGCCGCAGGCGGGACAGCGGCTTCACCAGCGCCTGTAGGGCAATAGCGAGGTGCGGGTGGAGGCGTGTGGACGAGGCACGCACCGCACAGCGGGTGTGGCAGGTCAAGCGGTGCAGGATGGCCGCTGGCTGGGCTTGGGGGCGGTAGTGCTCACTACATCGCGATGAGGTGCCCGGGGCCGTGCATGGGCGGCCCAGAGGGGCGCGAGGCGCCGGTGCGCGCACGTGTACAGCCAGCCACCGCCGGTATATCGCCTGTCGGCGCGTCGTTTGCATATGCTGCCGTTCCCGTATGCTGCCGATGCCCCTCTCACACACGCACACCTGCTCGAACAGGTGCGGCGTGAGGTCCAGCGTGCTCCACAGCCGCAGCGTGGTGTCGCGGGAGCAGGTGGCCACGAAGAAGGGGCGGGCGGGGTGTACGGCAATGCCGTACACGTCGGCGTGGTGGTCGTTGGACACGGCCAGGCATTGGCCGTGGCGGGCGTCCCACACGCGGATGGCTGCGTCCCAGCTGCCTGCGCGGGAGCGAGGTGGCGAGGGGTTGGGGACAAGGGCAGCGGTTGGCCGAGAGGAATCAGACCTACTGGGTAGCACGCCCTCAACTCTTGCTCCGCTCATGCGCGCGCCCTCTGCCCACCGCCCTACATCGGCTTCGAGTCGTCCTCACCCGTGAAGCAGATGTGGGCCACCTCGGGGTGCCACGCCACCGCCCGCACCTCGGCCGTGTGGCCTTGCAGCACCTGGGTTCAGGGGGCGCCAACAGGCAACGGAACGACAGGCAGCAGTTCAGGAACAGGCACGCCGCATGGGCCGCATGCACAGTAGTCCAGCCGCAAGCTGTGCTGACGACCACTGGCATGCGCTCAAGACAACCGCCACCGTCCATGCACCTGGCGGCTGCCGCCCAGCCCCTGGTATTTTCTCCCAGCTCTCCGTTCCCCGACGCCCCCACCGTGAGGCAGGTGCCGGTCTTGACATCCCACACGCGGGCGGTGCGGTCGTTGGAGGAGGACAGCAAGTGGTGCGGCAGCAGTGGCGAGAACTCCACGCCAAAGGCGCGAGCGCTGCGGACGGGCAGGGCGAGGAAAAGCTGGCTCAGATGTCTTTCCAAATTGCACTTATTGCCCCAGAAAGCCCCAGAAAGCCCCAGAAAGCCAGAGGCACGAGCGCTATACGTGCCGCACGTCGTGCCTCGTGGCCAGCGGCAGCCCGAACGACGGGGCGTTAGCGGCACCTGGCGTGCCCGCGCAGCCAACGGCGGTTCTTGGTCCCGGCCGGCTAAGATGTCTTGCCAGTTCCCGGCAACTCAGCCCAGTCGCGGCGCTCGCCTGTGGCGCTCCAGCGTGCGCTGCAGGCACTCCGATGCGGGCTGGCCCACATCCCAGATGTGCAGCTCGCCCGCCTCGGTGGTGGTGGCCAGCAGCTCGCCCGCCTCGGGGTGCGCGGCCCAGGCGATGCAGGAGACGGCGGAAAAGTGCTTCAGCGTGCGCAGCGTCTCGCCGTCGGTGGTGTAGACCTGCGGGGTGCGGGGCGGGAGCGCCGGCCGCGCGTAAGGGCCTGGCACCGGCGAGGAGTGAGGGTGGTACGGGGGAAGGCGCGGCAGGGGCGCGTGGGCGTGCGGAAGTTGGCAGCTGGAGGGGGGCCTCCGGGGAATGGTACTTACGTAGACGCTCCCGTCGATGGACGAGGAGGCCAGCACCGTGGGCTTGGTGGGGTGGAATGCCACCCTGCGGTTCGACAAACGGTACAAGGGGGAGGCTCAGGTCGGCCCGACGCACCCCGTGTTAGCTTGTTCAGGCCAGCTCGCCGGCCGCATCGCACGCACCGGAGGCTCTGCTTGCTGTGCTGCTTGAATGACTTGATCAGCATGTTGCGCTGGTAGTCGTAGATAAAGACCATGCCGCTGTCGTTGCACGACGCCAGCAGCTTGCCGTCGCACGACCACGACACCTGCGCGGCGGCAGAGCCGGGCGCGGGCAGCACGAGCCCGTCAGGGGCCGCTCACAGCGCCCGCAGAGGTTGTTTCGCATCCCAGAGCGGCCCCGTGCTTGGTCGCGCGCAAGCAAGCTGCCGCCTGCGGCTCCTACTCCGGCCCAGCAGGCCGTGCGCCGTGCGGCCTCACCGAGTAGAGGATGCCCTCGGCTCCGGAGAACTGCTTGATGCAGCGGGCGCTGCGCATGTCCCACACCTGCACCGCGCCAAGGGGACAAGAGCTCAGCGCCGCCACCTCCCTAAACCGCGAACCCACGCCGCATGCCGGCTCGTCAGCCCAGCTCCCCACGGCCCCGGGGAACCAGGGGCCTGCCTGCCATGGCGCAACGCACCCGGACGGACGAGTCAAAGCTGGCGGTTGCCAGCAGGTTGGGGTCCGCGCCGCAGAAGCGACAGTCGAATATGGTCTCCGTGTGGCCGCCTTCCTGCCGCCACAGCACCTGCTGCGAGGCCAGGTCGTACACGCACAGGCCGCCCTCCAGGAACGACACCAGCGCCACCTGCCGACCCGTGGGCCGAGCCCCCGAGCCGGGGCCGCCGGGCGCCGCTGAGCCCGGCCGGGACGCGGTGGCCCTGCCGGAGCCCGGCAGCGTCATGAGCACGAAGCCCTGCACCATGCCGCCGCCGAGCTTGAACAGGCGCAGCGGCTGCGGCTGGGAGACGTTCCACAGCTGCAGCGCGCCGGAGCGGCTGCTGGACAGCAGGAAGTTGCCTGGCTGCGAGGGCACGAACTGCGCGAAGCGCGTGGCCGTGGAGGGCTGCCGAGCATACGACAGCACGACTTGGTCGTCCTGTACAGGTGCCGTAGTGTCGTACAGCGTCATGGAACCTCCGCGGGTAACGGCGAGCAGTAGCCCGTTGCCGGAGAGCGGCTCCCAGGCCACGGCGCTGGCCGCGGCGGGGCCGCCCGCCCCGGGGCCGCCACCGCCGCCGCCCGTGGCACCACCCGGCGGCGTGCCTGGCGGCGGCGCGCCAGGCATGCTCAGCACGCGCAGCTCAGTCCGGACCTGCAGGCCCGACGCGTCCAGATCGACGATCGCGACCCTGCCGTCGGCGGTAGCGACGGCAACCGGGTGGCCGCCGCTAGCGGCGCCGCTGGGCGCCGGGCGGCTCTGATCTATGGCCGTAATGAGGGCGCTGGACTCGCGCAGCGGGACCATTCGGCCGGGCGGGGTGGAGCCCGAGGAGGTTGCGCTGGCGGCAGAGGCGGGCGCGGCGGAGGCGTTGCCGCCGCCGGCGAGCGTGCCGCGCAGCCGCGCAAACATGGACGTCTGCGGCGGCGGCGCGGACGGCGGCGAGGGCGGCGGCTGCGGCGGCGCGTCGGCGTCTGCGCGGACTTCCAGCACGGCCGAGAAGTCCCAGGCCATGAGCTGCGAGCCCAGCCCAAACAGCAGCACCCCGGGCTGCGCGGTATGCCTGCGGGTGGGTGAGATAGGGTGGCCGGGCAGCCGCGGAGCAGGGCTCGGCATTCCGCTTGCTGCAGCTCAGGAATAGAACCGTGTGATCCCCGGTCGCAAGCCGCCGCCTACGCAATGCCGTGCAGCCGGGTGGGCGAGCAGGGTCAGGTCCGGGTCCCCGCCTGCCGCTGGAACCAGATGCCACTGGGCCGTGGACCCTCAGCGCGGAGGTCAAGGACCCCGAAAGGCCCTGCCCGCCCGCACCATTCCAGCACATTCACTGGCGCCTTGTGCGGCGTGCTGTACTTAATGATGGCGATGGGCAGCTCCGTGTCAATGTCGTACACACGCAGCTCCTGGCGGTGGGATGCATGGAGGGCGGGCCCGATCGGAGGCGACTATGACGACAGTCCGGCTGAGGGAGCAACGTGCGGCCGGCGCGAAGCCGGCCGGGGTCGACACTGCATCCTAGCCCAAGCTCCATCTGGCCTTAGGCGTGAGCAGCTGCTAGGTGCAACCCATGCCGCTGCGGCCTGCGGCTGTGGTCGGGTTCGCACCTGGTTGGTCAGCGCGCAGGCGAGCAGGTTGGAGTGGAAGGGCGACATGGCCAGGGCGCCTGCGGTCATGCAAGGGCGCTCGTGGGGACTGTCGACCGCACATGGACTTGCAGGTGGCCCTGTCGAGCCTCAGCAGGGTGTGCCGGCCACTGAAAGCGCTGCTGCTTACTGAGGTGCTTCTCGTGCTTGGCCAGGATCGCCAGCGGCAGGAAAGATTGCATATCGTAGACATAGATGGCCAGTGAGCTCATATAGGCGAACTTGTCCAAACCAGCGGCAACAGTCTGGGCAGGCAGGGGTAGGCAGGGGTGCAAGGGTTGTGAGGAGGTACGGACCAAGCCACGCTTACAGGCAATCACACACAGCGCACACCCGCCATTGCCCACCTTGTATACCCATTGCTGGGCTCCAGATGGCAGGCATGTCACTTGGCGCATTGTGCTGCGCGGGGGGCTCGGGGACCGGCCCCGTGTGCTAGGGCCCGACTCCGCCCAGATGAGTCGGCACGGCGTCTCTTCCAGTCGCCGCGGCCGTGTCGAGCAGCGTTTAGCAGCTACTCTGCGGCCTCTCCGGCGGCTGGCTGGTCGCTAGGCTGTCGACACGGCGTGGTCAAGTAAAGAAGCGAAACGAAGGCAGCGACAGCTGGCTGCAACAGGGCGTTCTAGCATTGGGCTATCAAATTGTCAGGCCAAGTTATCGTATCGCATTTGTCGCTGCAGGCTGGAAGGGCGCCCGCAGGGCGCCACATGCCGATGGAAAGAGGTCGGTCGGGCACAGGCGCTGTGCCTTGATTGAATATGCATCGTGTTATAGGATGTAAGATGTGAATATCTCATTGCAGGTCACGGGGTACTTTGGTTCAGGAGAATTGGGGGCGATGCGGACTTGTGTGGATTACCTGCGCGTCTAGCTGTTACCACCGACGCAAACGATACACGCGTAATTATAGCATACCATGAAGCTAGTGCGGAAAGCTGGCAAGCAGGCAGGAGGGCCTGCCAAGAAACCCAAAAAGAAGCCTGACCGTGATGACGATGGTGATACGTTCTTTTTAGCGGATGATGATGAACGCAAGAAGGCAGCCGCAGACGACGAAGAGGAGGATGAGCCCGAGGAGACGGCCGATCAGATGCGTCTGCGGCTAGGTGAGCTTTATTGGCCCGTGTTCCACTGAAGCAGGGTTACTGCACCGCGGAGGAGCAAGACTGCAGTCGCGCGAGATTCCGCGCATGCCGGCGGCGGCTGTCGCTGTCGCGTGTGTGCTGCGAGCTGACGGCGGTACGCACCAACGAAATTGTGCAGCGCGGGAGTATCTGGCGCGGCTGGAGGACGAGGACCTGGAGGACGACCGGCGTGGGGTCACGGGCGGCAGCGACGACGAGGGTGCCCGCGAGGACGACGACGAGGGCGAAGAAGACGACTTGGAGGGCGGGCGGTCGGTGGACGCAGCGGCACGTGCGCTGCGGTTAGCGGAACGGCTGCAGCAGGACGCAGCACAGGTGGGGGTTGCGGCGACAACGCTGACGGCGCTCACCGTACCTCCCTGCCCACCGCGCCCCCCTCGTTACCGTACCCCTTGCGCCGGGGCTGGGCTGGCGGCCCCGCGCACGTCCCTGACCGTCGGGGCTGGTCCGTTGGCCCGTCAGGCTGCGGGTATCTTACTACCCTGGCTGCATCCCCACTCCTCTGCCTCGACGATGGCAAACTAAGCTCGTTTACCACTCGGTAAAACCCCTCTGCTGCCAGGCACAAGGCCGGCTGCAGCGGCGCCTGGCGTCCCGCATTCGGCTGCCCGCCCCCGGCGACGACAGCTACGTGGCCCCCGTGTGCTCTCGCGCGCACCGGCTGCCCGCAACGGCCGTGGCGCTCACGGCCGACGACGCCACCGCGTTCACAGTGTCCAAAGACGGCGGCATCTGCCGCTGGGATGTGGAGACCATGAAGCGCACGCAGCTGTACCGGTGAGCGCCGCGGCGCGTGTGGATTGGTCTGGATGCAGACAGGCAGCCTGTCGGGCAGCAGCTGCTCCTGTCCTCCCATTCCAGCTGCCCCGATTTCATCGATCCCTCTCCGACCTCATCCATGCCCACCACACGGCACGCCTCATGTGCCGGTGCCCACACGATGTGTGCATCCCTTCCTCGATGCCCCGCCTGCAGCCCCGGCGACGGCCCCAGCACCAGCGCGCCCGCTTCCTCGGGCGCCGATTGGGTGGCTCGCAAGGCGCGGTCCGCCTCGCGCGCTTCGCTGGCGTCCGTTGCCGTGAGCAGCGACGGCCGCTACCTGGCGGTGGCGGGCGGCGACAGCCGGGTGCACGTGTTCGAGGCGGGCAGCGGGCAATACATCCAGGGCTTCCCGGGGCACAAGGACGTGGTCACGGGGCTGGCCTTCAGGTGCGGGCACGAGGCGGTGACTAGGGGCGGTTGGGCGGTTGGGCGGGACAGGGCGGCGGTGCAGGCAATGAACGCGTGTGAGCGTCGGGGAGGGGCAAGGAAACGTTGGATGGCCCAGGGGTGGGACCGCGGGGGCGAAGGGAAGGACGGGGTTGGGGCCCAAGCGGAAGTGTGCAGCGGCCAGGGGAGAGACTTCGGGCATGAGGGGGAGGCAGTGACTAGGGGCGGGCCACGGCGTGCGTTGCGGGCCTGGCGCCAACGGAGCGCTCGCCGCCTCGTCACTCCGCCGCGCTCCGCAGGGACGGCACGCACACGTTGTTCTCTTGCTCCGCGGACCGCACCGTGAAGCTGTGGTCGCTGGATGACCGGGCCTACATGGACACGCTGTACGGCCACCAGGTGCGAGGGGAGGGGAGGCGAGGGGAGGGCAGGGAGGG
>BDDC01000345.1:0-13591 GCA_001662425.1 Chlamydomonas sphaeroides
GCGCCACTCTACCCGGGGCGTGCTGTGCCGCGTGTGGGGTTCTGTGCTACCTAACACTGGAACACACAAAAACACGCACGCCTCCCCCGCCTCTTCCCCGCTCACTTGACCTCGAACGCCTCCAGCATGCTCATGGGCGCGGCCGCGCCGCCGATGCAAACCATACGAAGCGAGGAGAAGGACAGGGCCTGGGGGGGGGACAGCGGGATGGGGGATGAGGGTGAGGGTGAGCTTGCTTGTACGCAACAGCCCGCAAGCCCACCACAGGCGTGCACACGCCCAAACACACACACGTTTCCCCCAATCGATTTTCCTCCTCCTCCCAGCCCACCTGCTCCTCCACGTGCATCAGCAGCTGCAGCCACACCGTGGGCACGCCGGCGCTCACGGTGACGCCGTGCGTCTCTATGAGCTGGTAGATGGAGGGCCCGTCCAGGTAGGGGCCTGGAGGGGGGGCGGGGGAAAGGAGGGAAGGGCGTGTGTATGGGCGTGTGTCAGTGGCACGCCGCCAGTCCCTATGAGCTGGTGGATGGAGGGTCCGTCCAGCTAGGGGCCTGGGGGGGCGGGGGAAGGGAGGGAAGGGCGTGTGTATGGGCGTGTGTCAGTGGCACCCCGCCAGTCCCTATGAGCTGGTGGATGGAGGGTCCGTCCAGGTAGGGGCCTGGGGACCGGGTGGGGGCAGTGCGGGGACGGGAATGCAAGGAAGGTGGAAGGGCGGGGCAAGGGACAGGGCGCGTGTGCGTGTGGGTGAGGGTGCTATGGATAGACTGGGGAGGGGGTTTGCCTCTACCCTGGCGCCGCAAGCCTCCGGCCCCCACCCTCTCGGCACGAACCCTACTACCCTAGCCTCTCTATCCCTCCCATTCCCCCGGGCCCCCTCCCACCTGGCAGCACCAAGCGCGCCCCCACCATGGGCGCCGCGAACACCAGCCCCCACACGTTGGCGTGGAACATGGGCACCACTGCCAGGCAGACGGAGGAGGCGGAGAGGGGTAGGCTGTCGGACTGCGTGAGGAGGGGGGAGAGATGGGGGAGATGGGGGTTGGGTACGTGTCACAGGGAAGCATGGGCACCACCGCCAGGCAGACGGAGGAGGCGGAGAGGGGTAGGCTGTCGGACTGGGTGGGGAGGGGGGAGAGATGGGGGAGAGGGGGGTTGGGTACGTGTCACAGGGAAGCATGGGCACCACCGCCAGGCAGACGGAGGAGGCGGACAGCGGCAGGCTGTCGAACTTGAGGGCAGCGAGTGAGGGTTGGGGGCAGGCGAGGAGGGGAGAGGTGGCAGGGGAGAGGGGGCGGGAGGATGCGTCGGGCGCACTCCGTACGGTCGTGGGCATGCGCGGCCGCTGCTGCGCTGGGGCCTAAATGCCCGGCGCAGGGTTTCCCCTCCCCTCCACCCACCCACCCCACTCCTCCTGCCCCACCTGCAGCAGCAGCAGCGAGTGCAGGTAGTTGGCTCGGTGCGAGTAGAGCACGCCCTGCGGGTGGGGGTGGGGAGGGGAGGGACTCAGGGAAGAGAGGCAGGGCATGGGGAGGGATCTGAGAGATGGAGGCGAGGCGATGTGGATCCCCGTAGCAGGACATCGGAGGCCGCCGGCAGGGCCCCACTGCGCCCGCCCTCCGCCGCCGCAGCCTGCACGACAGCTCGACCCGGAGGCCGCACCTTGGGGTTGCCGGTGGTGCCCGAGGTGTAGCACATGCCGCACGCCGCGTACTCGTCCACCTGGGACCGGGGGGTGGCGGGAAGTGGGCATGGGCGCCAGGAGGGGGCGCGCGAGCTGGTGGGAGGAGGGGCGTGGTGGAGCGAGGCTGCGCGGCACACCTGGCCGCGCGCTGCTCCACCTGCGGTCCCCCACCCGCGACACCAGGCGGCGCCATGCCACACTGGCTGCCCGGTCCGCTCCGAGCCCTGGCCCTCACACAGGCACGAACGCGCCGGTGCGGCATGTGGCCACCCCAGGCAGGCACCCGGGCAGCGCAACCACCACGTCCCCACCGCGTCCCGTTGCCACACAGGCAGTCACCGGCCCCCAAGCCCCCACCGCCCAGCCGCCCCCAGGCACCCGGGGAGCGCCACGGAGCTGAGCACCCGTCAACGGCCCGCCAGGACCACAGGCCCCTGTCGCCCAGCCGCCCCCAGGCCGCCCCCAGGCCACTGCGGCCCCCAGCCCCAGCCGCCCCCAGGCCGCCCTACAGCCCCAGCGCCAGCCGCCCACCTGCGTCCGGGGAGCGCAGCTACCACGTCCCTATGGCGTCCCGCTCCTGCCACGTCCCGCTGCCACACGGCCCGTCAACGGCCACCCGGGCCGCCCCAGGCCCGTGCCGCCCACAGCGCCAGCCGCCCACCTGCGTCCAGCTGAAGGCCTCCAGCGCGCTGCCGGGCGGCCCTCCCCCGGGCGCGGGCGCCGCCGCCGCCGCCCCCAGCAGCTCCTCGTAGCAGTGCACGGCCAGGGAGGAGGGCAGCGCGGCCAGGGAGGAGGCGGGCGGCATGTTGAGCCTGTGGGGGTGGAGGGGAGGGCGGTTGGAGGGAGAGGGGAGGGGAGAGGGACGGGAAGGGAAGCGATGCGGTTAGGGGTCTCCTACGGGGCCATTGAACCCCTGCCAACACCAACGCAACCAAACGCGCATGCCTGGGCCTTCCGTCTCCCTCCTAGGTCCCCCCAGGTCTCCCCCTTTCCCCCACCTGTCCGTCAGCAGCACCAGGTGCTTGATGGAGGGAACTGTCGGCAGCAGCTTCTCCAGCAACGGCATGAGCGAGGCATCCGCCAGCAGGACCTCGTCCTGGTTGGGGGGAGGGCATGTTGCGTGTGCTCATCTTCAAGTTCGAGTAGCACGCCCCGCGCAGCACGCCCTGGATGTGTGTTCGAAAATGTGTGTGGAGGCGGCGGCCAAGGCAGGATGTCCCGGGCCAGGCTAGTCCGACAGGACGCCCGCGCCTGCTCACAGCCGCTCAGAGTGCCACCCTTCGCCCCGAGGCCCCCGGGCCCCCACCTCTGCGTCGTTGGCGATGAAGGTGAGGTCCTTGACCGACAGCCGCAGGTTGAGGGTGTGGCAGATGGCGCCGCAGCCCATGATGCCGTACCTGTGTACGGTGCGCGTGTGCGGTGTGTACGGTGTGTTCAGAAATAGGTAACATACAGGTAACACATAATAAGCACGACCCGCGCGGCGAGTGTGGCGTGTGTGATGTGCATGGCTTGTTTGATGCCGTACAGTACTACAGTACGGCGCACGTGGCACACCCGCAGCGCCATGACGGCCGTCCTCGTGGCCAAGAGCCACATCCGTCCCCTGTCCCTCCCCTTTCGTCTTCCCGCCCCCGCTCGCCCCTCCCCTGCCCCTTCGTCTTCCCACCCCCGCTCACCACGCCTCCATGTGCCTGCTGGTGTTCCAGGCCATCGTGGCCACGAAGGACCCGGGGCTTCGGCATGATGCGTTGGGATGACACGGGGCATGGGCGGGCGGGTGGCAGCGACACACAGGGATTCAATGGGCGGGACGCGGGGCTCCGTCCGCTGCCTTGCGGCTGACTCTTGTCCCCACCCAATCTTCCTGATCACCCCCAGCGAACCCACGGCGGTGGCGATTGGAGCCCCGGCTCCAGACCCGCCTGTGTCACATCCCCGGCTCCCTAGCACCCCAGCGCCCGGCCACGGACTGCATGCAGCCCCTCACGGCGCCGCTGCCGTCCTGGCCCAAGCCACATCCCTGGAGTTAGCACCTTCCACCCCCCTCCTTGATTGCCCTGCACTGCCATCGTCCTCACCGCACGCCCAGGGCCTGAAGCGCTATGGCGCACAGCCTAGCTCGGCGGTGCAGGTCGGCGTAGCTGTAGACCAGCAGGGGCCCCTCCACGGAGCGCGACACCACCAGCTGCTCTGGGTGCCATTTAGCGGCATAGTCCAGGATCTGACACACGTTGAGCGGGGTCTCCTGCGGGGGCGGGGAGGGGAGAAGGAGGGGCCGGAAGGTGGGTGGAAGGGGGGGGGGCACAGGGTTTGGGCGGGGTCAGGAAGGGAAGCGGGAGGGGAACCAGGGCTGATATGTGTGGGGTGCACCAGGGCTTTGGACGCGACACGGCAGACTGGCGGAGCTAACAAGAGTCGAGCGGGAGGGCGTGGTGAGCGAGTCATGCGCGGGCATTGCCACGCCAGCAGGCCCATCGATTTGAAGCAACAGCAGCGCGATGTCGCACCTGCATGAGCCCACGCATGTTGCTGAAGCTGCGCTGCCCAGCGAGCGGAGGCTGAGGAGAGCGACTTGGGCGTTATGATAAGGGTTCCGTCAACTTTAGACTGCCTTGCTTGAGTAGCACTCACAGAGCAGCTGCTGCGCAAGTGATGGGCTTGTATGACAGCGTTCCCACTTGCGGTGCATTAACCGCCTGCATCCGTGCATCGACAGGGCCGACGTGACCCCCAAGCTATACAGCACTTTGCACGGCTTATTGACATATTGCGCACACGGCTTGTGGACTGGCGAAGCTGGCCCGGGGCCACCTCTGCACAGTAGCAGGCCTCGCGTCCCTTGACGCAGGATACACGTATACTACATTACACTACACGCTCACGTCTCTGCCCGTCGCGGGCTTTGTGGTCCGCATGCGGCCCACATCAACTGGCTAGCAGACCCAGCCAGCTGCCTCAAGCACAAGCACACGACGGATCGCCCCGCCTGGACGCCAGATGGCGGGTCACGAGGTGCACGACCTCACGCTGTCATCCGATGAGGATGGCAACGGTCCCCCAGCCCGACCCCAGCCCAACGCCGGCCAGCAGCGGCGTCCAGACATCTCGACCCTCGCTGCAGCCGCCAGAGCCGCCGCAGCCGAAGCTCGCAGCCGCCGGCCCCAGAAGCAGTGGGTCGACCTGACGGGCGCCGACGACGGCGCCGCCGCCGGCAACGTAAGCGGCCCCAGCGGCGCCGCCGCCGGGGACGCCGCAAGACGCCGCAAGCGCCGCCGGCGCGCACTCGTCACTGATGATAGTGACGATGGCGGCAGCGACGGCACTCCGCCTCGGGGCGGCGGCGACGCGAGGCGGCCGCGGACGCCCGACGCGCCGCGGCGCCTGTCGCAGCGGCGGCTGTGGGAGACCGCTGGCGTCCGCAGCAGCGGCGGCTCCTCGTACCGCTCCTATGACTCCTCGTATTCCTCGAGTGGCAGCAGCGGCTCCGACGGCCGCAGCAGCGGCAGCATCACAACACGCAGCGGCGGGTTCCCGGAAGGCGATGACGACGACGGCAGCTACGGCGGCGGCGCCGCCAGCGGGCCGCCCTCTGCCGCCGGCCGCAGCACCCGCGCCGCCACGCCGGCCGCCGTCGCCGCTGGCGGTGGCGGCGGCGGCCGTCCGGACTCCGACTCTGATTCCGGCTGCCGGCTGGCGTCGCCGCCGCGCCGCGCCGCCGCCGCAGCCGCAGCCGCAGCCGGAACAGCAGCAGCAGCGGGGCCCCAGCCTCCGCCCGGGAAAGGTGACGCTGGCAAAGGCGCCGCTGACGCTGGCGCCGACGGTTCGGACTCTGACGTGGAGGTGGTGGGGGAGGGCGGTGGGTACGTGCCGACCCGGGACCTGCCGCACCCGCGCCCCGACTGCTTCAGCCACCGCTTTACCCGCCCGCCGCCGTTCACGCCCGCTCCGGGGCCGGGGGCCGCGCCTGGCGGCAGCGCAGCAGGAGGCGGCGGGGCGGGCGTGGAGAGCAACGCGGCGCGCTGCTCTCAGGTGTGCGTGGCGCGTGGCGCGGGGGTCACGCACGGGATGCGGGGTGTACGGGGTCGGCGACCGGGTCACGGCACGGCAGGGCGCCGAGCCTTAACGCCCCGGCTTCCCTGTCGCCTCCGTGGACCCCTCCTGCCGCGGCGATCCGCCCTGCCTGCCTCCCTCCTTCCCTCCTTCCCTCCTTCCCCTCCCCACTGCCTCGCAACTCCTGTCATGCACCCATCCCCTCTCCCCCGCCGCCGCCGCGCAGTGCTACTGCTACGTGTGCGACGTCAAGGCCTCGGAGTGCAAGTTCTGGGGCAGCGGCGCGCGGCCGCAGGACCACGCCAACGCGCACCGCAGCAGGCCCTGGGACCGCCTCCGCGCCGCCGCGCGCGCCGCCGACGCCGACCTGCTCCGCGCCGCCTTCGACGGCACCCACCCCATGACCTCCCTGCCGCCGCCGGCGGCGCCGCGGCTCATGCCCACCGCCGCCGCCGCCGCGACTTACATGCGCTCCGGCCCTGGCGGGCCTCGGACGGTCCGGCTGGGTGCCGGCAGTCGGATGCCGGGGGCCGGTGGGCGCATGGGGGCGGCGGCGGCGGCGGCGCTGCAGCCGGGGCAGCACCTGCGGCCTCTGTGCCCGCAGTACGGCTTTGTGGGCGGTACGGCGTCGGTGGACAACTGGCTGCGATGCCCGGGGGTGAGGAGGGGGAAAGGGGCGTGTGGGTTTGCGCCTCGGCGTTCGGCTTGCGCGCAGCCGCACCTGGCGCCTGCGTCCCCTGGCCCCCTGGCCCCTGCCCTGCCTGCCTGACGCCTCTGCTGACCGGCCCCCTGCCTCCTGCCTCCTGCCTGCCTGACGCTGCAGTGCGTGTGCGTGCGCTGCCGCTGCCCCGCGGGCGAATGCCGCAGCTGGGGCCGAGGTGGGTGGGGGCGCGCATCTCGTTGCGCTGGAACATGCATGACATCATAGGAGAGTATGAAAGTATATATGTCCTGGACTATGGTGGTGTATGCTGGGGCCGAGGTGAGCGCCCAGGAGCCGCGCCAGGCACACCACCACCGCCTTTCTCCCCACCACCACCATCACCACCATCACTTCCTGTACCACAACCGCCACAGCGCGTGTTGCCGCGTGTTGCTCTCACGAGCGGCGGCAGCTGGCCGCGAGGTCCCGAGGGGCCCCGGGGGCTGCCGACTTTGGACCCCTTGCGGCCGACTGGTGTGCTTGCTGCTGTTGGGGTCCCTGGCAGCCAGTCACCTACACCACCATCACCGTCATCACCATCGGCGACAGCCGCCCCCATGACAGCGGACCGCAGCTGCCGCCCGCCACCCCAGCCCACGTCCGCGCTGCCGCCCTCCGCTGCCTGTGTCCCCTCTACGCCCCAGGCACCAGCCCAACCGACCACGCCAACGCGCCGCTGCCCGAAGGCGCCGCCAGCGCGCCCCACGCCGCCGCCGCCGCCGCGGCTCGGCCCGCCGCCGCCGCCGCCGTGGACCCCATGGCGCCGGCCCCCGCGGCAGCATGCTGGCCCCTGGGCTTCACGCCGCCGCCTGCGATGGTAGCGGCGGCGGCGGCGGCAGCGCCGCCGCCTCCGCAGGTGCTGGCCGGACTGGGCTGCCCCTGGGCCGGCCACGGCCTGCCGCAGGCTGCGTCCGGTCCGGCGTCCGGCACCTGCGCCTGCACCTGCACCGCCCCGCTCGGCCTGGGGCTAGGGCTAGGAGCCTGCATCGGCAGCTGCAGGGCGGCGGCGCCGCCGCCGCCGCCGCCGGTGGCGGCAGTGGCGGCGCCCGATGCAACGGCGCCGTCGGGCACCCGACCCTGGCGCAGCTTGCAGCTCCGCGTTAGGCTGCGAGACAGCGGCGGCGCCGGGCCGCCGCCCGCGGCGGCGCCGCCACCGCCGCCACCCCAGCCGGCGGCGGCCGCCACAGCCGAGGGCTCCTCCATTGACGCGGCGGCGGCGACAGGCGAGATGGACGCGGCGGCGGCGGCGCTGATTGGGGACTTCCTTGCGGCGGCGGCCGCAGCCGGCGAGGACCTTGACGCCGGCATCGACGGCCTGCCGCCGCCGCCGCCGCCGCCAGCCGGCCAGCCGCCGCCGCATCTGCCGGGTGACCCGTTCATGGCGGTCATGGCCGCCGCGTACCGCTGGATGGACGGCGCCGACCTGGTTTACGGCAACGGTACGGCACCCAGATCTCAGTCACGGCAGCCCGGGTTGTTCCGGTAGATGCTCAGCCACGGCAGCTTGGGTTGCTACGGTAGATGCTCGCCGGTGGGACGAAGTGCACCCCTGAGCGTGGGCTTATTCATGCGGTGTTGTGCCCTGTCGTACCCTGCCGTACCCTGCCGTACCCTGCCGTACCAGGTCCCGACGCGATGCTGGGCCAAGGCACGGAGCTGGTGTTTGAAGAGCGGCGCAGCGCCTTCTCCGTGCGCACCGCCGCCACTGCCACCGCCGCTGCCGCCAGGCCCTCCGCGACCGGCGCCGCCGCCAGCACGGCCAGCGGCGGCGGCGGCGCCGCCGCTGGGACCGCCGCTGGGACCGCCGCTGGGACCGCCGCCGTGGAGTCGAGGGCGGCCGCAGGCGGCGCCGCCAAGCTGCAGGGCGGCCTGGGCATTGGCAAGCGGCTGCAGTCGCCGCCGCCGCCCGGGACCCAGGCGCCAGACGAAGGGGCAACGGCAACAGGCGGCGGCGGCGGTGTCCGGATGGGTGGCCTGGGCATCGGCAAGCGCCTTAGACCGCCGTCGCCGCCGCGCCCAGCAGCCTCCGACGAACAGGCGACGGTCGCAGCGACGGCGGCGGTGGCGGGCGGCGGCGGTGTCCGAGTGGGGAAGGGACACGGCGTCGGAAAGCGCCTGCGGCCGCCGTCGCCGCCCGCGTCGCCGCCGCCCGAGGCCCAGGCCGCCGCTGCCGTCACTGCCGAGGACGCAGGGCGTGGCGGCGCCGCCGCTGCCGTCGGCGGTCGTGACCGAGGGCCGCCGGCGGCGCCGCCGGCGCGCATCCGCGTCCGTCTGCGCAGGCCGGGCTCCAAGGCGGATCCCGCCGCCGACGCCGCGCCTGCGGAGCCCCCGGCGGGCTTATGTGGCGGCGGCGGCGGCGGCAGTGGCCGCGAGCCAGCGGTCACATGCCCCGCGCTGCCGGACAGCCAGGCCGCCGCTGCTGCCGCCGCCAGCGCGGTGCCAGCGCCGCTGCTGCAGCCCCGGGAGCAGCCCCGGGAGCAGGCACCGCTGACGCAGCAGCCGCCCCGGCGGGGGCGGGGCAAGGTGCACATCGCCGCTGAGCTGGCATCGGCAGGGCCAGGGCCAGCAGGGCCGGCGGCCGCTGAGCCCATTGGGCCCGGAGAGTCACGGCAGGCGGTGCAGGAGATGCCCGCCCCGCAGCCCCTCCCGCAGCCCCAGGAGCAGGCGCCGGGGGAGCGGCAGTGTGACGCCCCCCGGGCGCCGCAGCCGATACCGCAGCCCCAGCCGCGGGCCCAGCCGCAGCCGCAGCCGCAGCCGGCGCAGCAGTCTCCTCCGGGGCGAGCCAAGCTAAGATTCCTCCTGCGCTCGGCGGCGGCGGCGGCGGCGGCGGCGGCTACCGGATCGACCGCTGTAGCGTCGGCGGCTGAAGCACCGGCTGCGGCTCCGGCGGCTCCGGGGCCGGCGGCCTCGGCTTCGACACCGGCGGGGCCGGCGGCTGGAGCGCTGGCGGCTGCAGAGCCTGCGGCTGAAGCGCCGGCGGCTGCGGAGCCGGCGGCTGAAGCGCCGGCGGCGGCGGAGCCGGTGGCTGCGGAGCCGGTGGCTGCGAAGCCGGATGCTGAGGGGCCGGCGGCTGCGGCGCCGGCGACTAAAGCGCCGGCGGCTGAGCAGCTGGCGGCAGAAGCGCCGGAGGTCCAAGCGCGGGAGGTCCAAGCGCCGGCGGCCGAAGCGCCGGCGGCGGAAGTGCCGGCACCGGCGGCTGCAGAGCCAGCGACGGCCGAGCCGGCAGCTGCGGGGCCGGCGGCGGCTGGCCCCAGCGGGGCCTGCTCTGCCGGGCCTGACGAGGCGAGGCCGGCGGATGCAGCAGCCGCGGCCTCGTGGCCGAGCGGCTGCGTCGGCGAGGCCGGGCAGGGGCCGCTGCAGGGGACGGGGCCCGGGCAGCAGCAGTCGGCGCGGGAGCCGAAGGGGCAGCCGGGGCCGCAGCTCCAGCTGCTGCTGCCGCAGGGGGCCCGGCCCCATGTGGAGCCGGAGCCGGGGGCGCCGCAGCAGGGGCCGCAGCCGCAGCATGCTGCCTGGCCGCAGCAGGAGCCGGGGCCACCGCAGGAGCCGCAGCCGCAGCCCGGGCCGCAGACGCGGCTGCGCCGCATCATGCTCAAGCGCGGCTGCACGCAGCCGCACCCCCAGCCGCAGCCGCAGCCGCAGCAGCCGCAGCAGCAGCAGCGGGCGAAGCCCGATGCCGCCGCCGCCGCAGCAGCAGCAGCGGCTGCCGGCCTGGAGCCGCGGGAGGGCGCCGCGGCCCCGAGCTCTCGGCAGCTCGGGCGCCTGCCGCAGCCGGCGCCGCTGGGTGCCGCCGACGCCGCAACCGGCCCCGGGTTGCAATGCGAGGGCAGCGGCGCCGAGCCGGCGGCTGCTTGATGCTGGCCCGATGCCCGGCCACGCCACATCTATGACCGGATGGGGTGCGCGGGGCTCGAGGGCCTCGGCCCCTGGACGTCCCGCATCCGGGGAGGGGCCAGGCAGCGGCGGCGGGGTCGAGGCGGCCGCTTGCGGGCAGGCAGCACTGGTGGTGCCACGGTGTCGCGGGGGGCCGTGCTGTCGTGCGGTGGCGGGGTGTGCTGGTGCAGGGCGTGTGGTGGGGTGGCGAGGCGTCCAGGATGGGGGCGACGAGTCGAGCTGCTGTCGAATGCGAGCGAGGAGGTGTTCGGCAGCACGGCTTTCGGTGATCAAACAGCGTGGAAGCCAGAGCAGGGTACCTGAGGCAACCGCCTGGCGGCCTGGGGTGTGAGCTCGGAGAACGGGAGCTGGTCGGGGCCGGGACGTGGCGTGTGGTGGCGTGGGGGGCCTCTGCCGGTGGCGCGTGCGTGCCATGGTGCCCCGAACGTTGGCAGTGCAGGCAAAGCACGGTACACAGCAGTGCTGGGCACAGGCTGGGTGCATGTGTAGAGTTGGTATGTGTAGGTAGCTGGGTAGGTGGTTGGGGGGGCAGGCCGAGCACAGGATCTGTGAGGTACGTAGGGCGGGGCGCCGCTGGAGGTTGAGCTAGGCAGGATTGAGGGCAGGGTGCAGTGCCAGCAGCACGGCGGCGGGCCCCGGAGCAGGTGGGCACATGGGCGGCGGCAGTGGTAGGTGCGGGCGGCAGCAGTGCTGCGCCTCGCTGTGCATGCTGCATGGTGCATGGTGCATGGTGCAGGAAGCAGGACAGTGCAATGTTCGCTCGCCCCTTTAGGGGCACGAGCCGTTCGACTCGGGCACCAAGGTAGCGCAAGTACGAAATGTGCATTTGGTGTCGTGCCCGAGACCCCTTCATTAGTCCCAGCTACAACCGCATAATGACCGACGGTGTGCGTCTGGTCAGGTCGGCCTCTTTTGGGGGCGAGCCATGCACCCATGCGCAGCTGGGGAAGTTTTCAAAGTGTGTCCGCTTGTCCGCCGTCCTGTCCATCGGTGCTTGGGGAGATGCTCGGGGAGGCGGGCACCTTGGGGGACCTTGGGGTAAGTCGGGCTCGTGGCGTGTGTATGGTCCGGCTGTGTCAATGGGCGGTTCAGCGATGTAACAACCAGCTTCTGTCACAGTGCGGGATGTACAACCATTAGCGAGGTGTAACCTTGAGCAGTGTTGGGACACATGCGGCTTGGCTAGTAGCGAGAAAGTCAGGGTGCAGTTAGCGAACCTCCTTCACAACCCATTCAGACCTCTTCACCCATACAAATACGTGTAGCTAGCCTAGCCTCCTTGGTCGACAGTGACAGGGCTTTCGTTAACCGTTCTCGCGCCATGCTATGCAAGTTGTGCAAAGTTCCGTTTGATGCGGCCGATAGGCGACCCGCTCTCTGTGTGCGGTGCGGGCACTCGCTGTGCCGGCCGTGCGTGCAGTCGAGCGATGTCAGTGAATGCCCGATGTGCAGCCACGCCCTACCAGAGGACCGCTTGACGGGCATGCCGGATAACCACGCCCTGATAGAAATGCTGGAGGAGGAGGGCGAGGATTCCGGGTCCGAGCCGCAGGCCGTGCAATCGGAGCCCGAGATGAGCACGCTGCTGACACCACAGCGCAGCGAACAGTCTGCGCGGCGCTGCGAGGCGCCTGCGCCTGCGCCTGAGCGGCCTGCCAGCTGTCGGCGGCCAGTACCCGACGCCCAGGCCCCACAGGATTCGGCTGAGCAGGTGCGTCGGGGGCGGGGGGTGCCAGCCGCTAGCCGGGCCCGACCGCCGCCCCCTGCTGCCGTGCCGCGGCAACTTTCCCCTGACCCCAGCCTCCCCTCGCCTCCCGATGGCCCATGTCCCCAAACAGGCGGAGCTGCTCACAGCCGCCTCAGCCGGCGACCTGCCCCGGCTGCAAGCCCTGCTGCGCTCGGGGACGCAGCTGTCCAGCGCTCGGCAGCAGCGCACCGGCGCCACCCCGCTGCACGCGGCGGCCGCGGGCGGACACCTGGAGGTGGTGGAGGCGCTGCTGGCGGAGGGCGCGGACCCCATGGCCAGGACGCGGGTGAGGCGGGGTGTGAGCGCACCATGCTGCTGTGTCGCCACAAGTGCGCCGCCAGGTGGATCTCCTGTACGTTGTGTGCCCCCGGAGCTCGACTGTCGCTCATCCACACGACAACAGGGCTCGTTGGGGCGGGGTTGGAGGTGTTGCGGCAGGGCTTGGCCCCGGACCGCTCGGCCGACCCACATTGACCCACATTGACCCACATCGACCCACATGCATGGGCCCAACCCTAACCCCCATCTCATGTCCGCAGCTCGGCCAGGGCCGCTCCACGCCACTGCACGCCGCCGCCGCCGGGGGCCACACCGCCGTGCTGCGGCTGCTGCTGCAGGTGCGGCCGGGGTGTGAGGGGGGATGTGATGAGCTGCTGCCCTGTCCGTTGTGACCTCTATCATCATGATCGGGTGGCCGAGGCGGCCGCACGTCATTGTGTCATGATCCTCATGAACCACATGGATGAAATTGCAGCCCGCGCGGCCGCTCGCAGGCGGCCATCGCCAAGGGGACGGCAAGCGCCGGCCAGATCCTGGACGACGCCAATGAGGTGAGAGACCGATAGTAGGTGTTGCATAAGACTATGGACTAAGACTATGCCCAAGACTAGGAATAAGACTAGGAATAAGAGTGTGGACTACAGAGTAGGTTAAGATAGCCCAACCAGGATGGGGCAGCATGTGTTCGCTGCCGCACAGCCCACGCGCTGCCGCAGTTTCGCCGTCCTCGCGCCTGCATGGCGGCTCGGCCGCGAGGCTGGCGGCTCCTCAGCAGGCTGCAGCCGTGGGCCGCAGCTACGCAGCCCACGGACCCGCGTCCACCTGCCGCGCCTGCCACTGCCGCCGCGCCTGGCGCCTCCCACAGACAGGCTGCGCACCGCAGGACTCTAGACTCGCGGCCCCATCCGTTCCTGCCTGTGGCTCCGCGCCCCGCCCGCAGGATGGGCTCCACGCCATCCACCTGGCGGCGCGCGGCGGCCACAACAGCACCGTGGAGGCGCTGCTGGAGCTGGGCGCAGCCGTCGACAGCGCCGACGAGTGGGTGAGTTGCGGCCGCCGCGCGGCCGCAGCTGCCCTGCCGCCTTGCCGACGCAGTGGCACTCGCTGGCATTCATGCCGCTTGCCGCATGCCTCCGCAGTACCCTGATCCGCCTTCCCTCTCTTCCCCTCTCCGCCCTCTCGCCGCCCTCGCGCTCCTTCGTCCCCCTGCCGCCCCCCATCCAGTGCTCCCGCA
>BDDC01000345.1:28387-70738 GCA_001662425.1 Chlamydomonas sphaeroides
GCCTGGTTAAGGGCGAGCGGCGCGACCCGCCGCGCTGTCGTAGATGGGCGGAGAACGAAGGTTGCCGGCCCGACGACCGAGTACCCCTTGCCAGCCATGCCAAACGTGCTCAAATGACCCTGAGCTCACGTAGCACGATGATGAGCCCAACGAAGGAAACGACTCCGGAAATTGCCAAGCCGGCCACCAACCAAGTGGGCGTCGTCACAATCCTATTCTTTGCGTCTGGTTGCCAGTCCTGTGTTGCGGGAGGTGTGGGAGGGCCAGGCAGAGCGCATGTCGGAGAGCATGTTAGTGACAAGCAAGGCAGAATGAGCACTGCGACGCCACACACGCTGTCCTTGATGTTCATGGATGGGCGTGGATGGCCGCCGCGGTCGCGAGGCCCCACCTGGTCACCGATGCGGTCTTCGTTCACTTCCCATTCACCCCAGCCTTGCGACATGATGCTAGATCAAGGTGATCGAGCGACGAAGTATGGATTGTGGGCCTGTGGCCTGTGCGTCAGGGGTAAGGGTAAGAGTGGGCAGGAAAACCCGCTTGGGTACTTTCATGGCATGGACACGTCGGCCGTAACCAACGATTGACTTGGACGACGCGCAGAGGACAACATCTGTATTACGCACGCTACTGCCAGCATACATTCGTGCTTGCAACGGGGACCTTGCCGGCGCATTACTGCGACGATTGCGACAGCTTCCTCACGCAATACCTCTTAACACGACTGGCGCGCAGCTGACAAACTGGAAAATAGGCAGCCCTTCGGCGGGGCGCCTCGCGGCCGAGCAACGGGAGGGCCAGGTCGGCACGATGGCGCCCCGCACCGCAGCCGCACGCCCCCCGGCCAGCCAGCGGCTTCCCCAGCGGGCGACCGACTGGCAGCTGCGCCAGTAGCCGTCGGTGGCATCCCGGCGGCGTTTGGCGCGCCCCTCACGGGCTTCCCGCCCAGCCGGCCGGCTGAGGTGCGTGCTTTCAGGCAGGATACCCCCCGGGGTTCCCCTCGCCCCGCTGTGCCGCACGTGAGGAGCTCCGACCACTGCGCACAAGCTCAAGAGCTATGAGCAACGGCGATCTACAGCCGTTCGCCGGCCGTGCCATGAACCCTACTCACCTTGCCTCCCAACCTGCCCATTCCGTCGTGCCCCCAGGCCCCAGGCGGCGCGGGCCCCGGCCCCGGGTCCGGACCGGGGTCCGGCGGCCGGGGGCAGCAGCTGCTGCGCCCGGGCCAGGGCCCGGCACGCCAGCCCGCATACACACATGCCGCGCCCCCTCAGCGCCAGGCATCCCCCCAGCCCCAGCCCCAGGCGCCGCCGGGGCTGCACCTGCCCCCGCCGCAGCGGTCCACGGCTTACCCCTCGCCGCAGCCGCCAGCAGGGACCTACCCGCTCCTAGGCAGCCAGGCGGCGGCGGCGGTAGCAGCCGGCAGCGGCAACGGCAGCGGCGGTGGTGGCGGGCCGGCGGAGGCGACGCCGGCGGCGGCTGCGGCAGCGGCGGCGGCGCTGCGGCTGCTCGACCAGCGGCTGCAGTTTGACGGCTCGCGGGCCGCCAAGGTACGGCATGCTACCGCGCTATTGCAGGTGTACCGTACAGGTACTGTACGACATGATGTGGTACGGCATGCACGACGCCCTCACGTGGTTGCGGCGCAGGTGCTGTCCGACTCCGGCGGCGACTACCGAGTGGTTGGCGTGCTGGGCAGCCAGGGCACCGGCAAGTCAAGCGTACTAAACGCCCTGCTGTACGACAACAGCAGCAGCGGTACGGCAGCCGGTATGGCTGCTTCCAACGGCGGCGGTGGCTGCGGCGGCATGCCGCCGTTTGCCGTGGCGGCGGCGCCGGGGGCGTCGACGTCAGGGGCCGCGGGCGCGGCTGCTTGGGGCCATTGCACGTCCCACCTGGAGCTGCGGGTGAGGCCGTGTGAGGTGTGGTGTGGTGCGGGAAGGGAGGCTGGGCCTGTTGGGGGAAGACTGAGGGTCGCGTGGGGACAGCAGGGGCCTGAGGCAGGCCTAGGCCTTGGCACCGGCCTACCCTGCCCTCTCCCCTCGCCGCTTTCCCCCTAGGCCCACCCCGGCAACCGCACGCTGCTGCTGGACTCGCCGCCCAAACACACACGAACCCTCCAGCCCTGCCCTTTCACCCTCGCCCCCGCCCCCTTTCCTAGGTGCACTCCGGCGACCGCACGCTGCTGCTGGACTCGCCGCCCCTGTGGAGCGCCTCCTGGGCCGCAGAGCTGCTGGCGGTGGGGGCCTCGGGGCGGCCGGGGGAGGCAGTGGGGTGTTGGGCTGCGTTTGCACACGCACGTGCACCTGGGGGGCGGGCGGAAGAGGGGAGGGGTTTCCGTACCGCACATGCCAGGTGCAGAGAGGGAAGGGGGCTGATTGCGCCGTACCCTGGTCCGCCCAACCTCAGCAGACGGCGCAGGCCAGCTCCCCCGCCCTGCAACCCGCACCCCGCACCCACGCCCCTCGCTGCCCCTCGCCGCCGCCCCCCTCACCCACACCCCTCGCTGCCCCTCGCTGCCGCCCCCCTCACCCACACCCCTCGCTGCCCCTCGCCGCCGCCGCCCTCCTCGGGCGGGACGCTCTCAGCCTTGGGCCGGGGCTTGCGCTCGGAGATTCGCAGCGCTAGCTCGTACCTGCTATATGGTACATCCCCCGCCTCCCGGACCCGGGTCCGCAGGCATGCGCCCGACCGCACCCGACCGCCCGCCCGCTCCCTCAAAGCAGCACCCGACCGCCACCCAAGCCACTCCCCTCTCGCCCCTCGCCCTCGGCTCGTCCGCAGGCATGCGCCGAGCCGCCGCTGCTGTCCGCGGGTGCGGGCGGCGACCGGGGCGGCCAGGGCCTGGTGGCGCGGCTCATGGGTGAGTGGGGGCCCGGGTGTGGGTGTGGGCGTGGGTGTGGGCGTGGTGCGGGCGTGGGTGCTGGCGTGGGTGTGGGCGTGGGTGTGGGCGTGGGTGTGGGCGTGGGTGTGGGCGTGGGTGCTGACGTCCGCAAACTTCGGCGGCCTAGGCCGGATGCGGGGCACGGCATGCTCACGCCAGGGCCTGGCGGCAGAGCTCACGCGAGGGTGAGCACGCTGGCGTTCACAACAATCACTGATCACAACAGACGTTGCGTCAACCGATGCGGCGCATGCACGTGTTGCAGGCCAGGACCCGGCGATGTGCGCTCGCATAGCGCCAGGGCAGCGGGCGCGGGCGCCGTGCGGGCGCCGTGCGGGCGCCTTTCCCGCCAAGCGTCACGCCTCACACGCGGCCCTCGTCCCCTTCCCCGCCCGCCCCGCCTCCTCACAGCCGAGGCGCGCTCTCGCGGCCAGTCGTCGCTGCCGCTGGAGGGCGTGGCGGGGGCGGTGGGGCTGGCCCTGGGCGCGGCGCTGCTGGCGGCATGCCACGTGGTGCGGAGGGGGGAAGGGGTACATCATGGGTGGGGTATGGGGGATGGGAGCCATGTACCGCATGTACGAATCATCACAGAGCCGTACGGCATGCCACGTGGTGCGATGGGGGAAGGGGTATGAAATGGGTAGGGGTTGCGACAGCAATGACGAAGGATGGGAGCCATGCTGCCTGCGGGGAGTAGGCTTGGACAACTGACACGAGTCATCATAGCGCATCCTATGACTGCAGCACAGCCTTGCGGTGTAGGTTTCTCGCGAGGTGGGCAACCCTAGCGGCCGCGTGCTGAGGGAGGCGGCTGCTGGCGGCTGCTGGCGGCTGCTGGGCTCCGGGCGGCTGCTGGGCTCCGGGCGGCGCGCTGCCGCGAAGGCAGTGCACCCCCTCGCCACCCCCCGCCCCTTGGCCCTCACCCGTCGCCCCTTGGCTTGCTGCCCTGACCCCTCCCCTCCCCCCTTGGCTTGCTGCCCTGACCCCGCCCCTCCCCCCTTGGCTTGCTGCCGTGACCCCTCCCCTCCCCCCTTGACTTGCTGCCCTGATCCTTCCCCTGCCCCTTGGCTTGCTGCCGTGAGCCCATGACCCCTCCCCTCCCCCTTTCCCTGGCAGGTGGTGGTGATGGTGGATGCGGTGGATGAGCCGCGGCTGTGGGAGTACCTGCAGGTGGGAGGCTGAAAGGAGCTCGACTGTGTTCGTAAATCGGTAGCATAACGACCCGCGCGGCTTGCCGTGGGTTGATGACGCGTCGGTTGAGCGTTTGAAGCAGGGTGGGCGCGCGTGTGTGTTTTTTTAGCCCTGCGCCACCTCTCCCGTCCCCTCCCTACCTCGCCGGCTCCCCCCGCCCGCCAGGCCATCGGCACCATCGCCCACACGGTCGTACCCCTGCTCTCCTCGCTCCCTTCCCTGCCCCGGCCCCTGCCCTGGAAGGCCATGGACACGATCTCTCGGCCTGCTCTCGCTCTCGCTCTCGCCCTCACTCTGCCTTCCACCACCCCTCGGCCTCCTCCAGGCCGTCGACATGATAGCACACGCGCTACCCGACGTGGCGACGGCCGCCGCGGCAGCAGCCTCGGGCACTCCGGTGCGACGGTTGGCTTGGCTTGGCTGAGTCGATGCCCGCCGTTCCATGGTCAGATTGACACGTACCGGCACCCAATCGCTGCCTCCCTCACCGCCCTGTCGCCTTGTCCGCGTTTGGTCCCCTCCAGGCCCCGACACCGCTCCCCTCGGGCGCTGTCGCGCCGCCCGCCCGCCGCATCGCCGAGGTGGTGGTGGTGCTCTGCGGCTGCGAGGGCGCCGACGGCCTCACGCCCGCCGTCCTGGCGCCGGCGGCGGCTCTGATGCGGGCGGCGCTGGCGGGCAGCCGCCTGCTGTCGGGCTGTGCGGCGGGTGGGTCTCGGGAGCTGAGAAGGGTAAAAAGGTTGGGAGGAAAAGCGGGCTGGGATGAGGAAGGCGTTGGGAGGGGAAGGGGTTGAGAGGGTGCAGGTGTTGGGAGGGGAATACATCGTGAGGATTACCGCTAGGGGTTGGACGAGGCAAGAGACCCGCCGCGTGGGTTGGTTCGCGGGCTGGCAGCATTGGGGGAGGTGGCTGCTGGCTGGTTTCGAACGCGGCGCTTGCTGGTGGGTCCCGTGCCAGGACGCTGAGCCTCGTTCAATCTCATTCCCGACCATCCGCCCACCGTGCCACAGGCCAGGCCATTGACGTGGTCCGATACCTCGGCGGGGGCCGCGGCGTTGCTGGAGGCGGCGGAGCTACGGCAGGCAGCGGCAGCGGCGACGGGTCCGGCGCCGCCGCCAGCGGCGGCGCGACGGCGGCCAAGTCCTCCGCCGCTGCTTCGTCTAGGAGCACCGGCGGCGGCGGTGGCGACCGCGCCGACGGCGCCGCTGCGGAGGACGACAAGGACGTGGCGGTGCCGGCGTCAGCGCCGCCAGTGGCCTCGGGCGCTGGCGGCGGCGGCGCCGAGGGACCCGCTGCGGCGGCCCCGACCGCCGAGCCCTGCGCCGCCGGCGGCTCGTTGCACTTCTGGGCGCTGCCGCGGCCCTCATCCTCAGCCGGCGCCGCCGCTGCGCCGTCGCTGATGCTGCCGCTGCGCGCCGCGCTCCTTGCGCTGCCGCGGCGGCCGCTAGCCGCCCGCGGCGCCAGCTCCTCCTCCTCCTCCTCGTCCACCTCCTCGCAGCACCTCAGCGAGCGGGCCTGGCTGCGCGGCCTGGAGCGGCTGTGGGAGGCCGAGCTGCCCGCCTGCACCGCGCTGCAGCGCTACGCGGCGGCGGCCATGCGGTGCGGCGCGGTGGCGGGCGGCGGCGGCTGGGCGCTGGCGCGGTAGCGGCGACCGGCGGGCGGCGGCGGTAGGGTGGCCAGTCGTGTGTGTGCCGCTTGGGTGTCAGGTCTCGTGCCGTGGAGGCCTCCATGGGTCCGCACCTAGCGCGGCTGCGCTGCCGGTACGTGGTGCGATTGTATCGGTGTGCAATGTGGTTTGCACAACTGCCGAACAAGCGCCGCGAGGCCGCGGCTAGACTGAGAGCACGACGGTATGGGCCTGCTTTTTGTGAGATCCAAATGCCAAGCGGCCCTGGTACGGGGTCCTGTCTCCTGTGGGGTCCCAGGAGAGGGGTTACATCGTGACTTCGCAGCAGCCATAGCCAACAGTTTGCAGCGGCCTCCTCAGCTCAGGGCCCGCTGTCATCATGGGCGAACGACCAGCCCTCCTCTGGGCCCGGCCCACCCTGACTTTGTCCTAGCGGGCTTGAGCCAGCGCGCTCACCACCCAACACCACACACCCCTCCCCCGCCCCCCGGCGGCCATGCCCCCGGGCGACCAGCTCCAACTGACGGGTGTTTCTTGCAGCGGACATCTTCCCGCGGCCGTCCATCCTCCCCAACTGCCGCCGCGTCGACGGCTACGGCCCCTGCCCGCCCCGTCGCGCAACAAACACCCGAGTTCTGTCCAGCACCGCGCACAGCCTGAGCCCGTACCAACGTCGTACAGCCGTACGCGAAGCCAGCTGTACGCTGGTACGGGCAAGTGTCGTGGTGCGATGGGCGGGGCCGGCCTGCTCTCAACCGAGCGGCCGCCCCCAGGTAAGTGGGTTCCCGCAATGCGATCATCGTGACCGTGACAAGCAATACCCGGCGGCCGAAAGTGGCCCAGTGCTCGAGCTGTCTGCAGGGGCGGGCCCACGAGGAGCCCCTTGCCCCACACACCCAACCCGCCAGCTGACGCGCAGCCTTGATGAACTGCAGGGAGCTCCCACAGCTGCGCCCGCTCCAATCAGTGCTCAACGTCTTCAGCCTCCTGGTGCCGACGGCCGCATTGCGGCACTCGCTGCGCACAGCAGCGCGGCCGCGCACAGCAACACAGAAGCGCGGCAGCGCCGCGCCGCGGGCAGCAGCGGGCGCAAGCAAGCGCCCAGGCCATGAACTGTGGGAGAGGGCCCATCGGGGATGGGACAAGGGCGCAGAGACGCATGACGCGGGTCCCTGGCCCTTGGCGCATGCCCGTCATGTGATAGGGCCCGGCTCCCTGCCTGCCAGGTGGGGACTCAGCTGCCCGCCGCAGCCGCGCCGGCGCACGACGCCCCAGTTCTTATACCGGAACACACACAGGCGCGCGCCCATGTTGACAGCGCAGCGCCTGGCATCGAATGTGGCAATACACGCAAACCTGCCCGGGCGTGCGCTGCAACGTAGAGCAGCTTCGCGCGCGCACCTGGCATCTTCGAACACGCGCAAACCGGCATCTGGGGTGGGGCACCCCAAGGCCCCACCAGGAAGCCGCATGCCGGTGCCGCCGCAGCGGCACCTCCTCGGCAGGGCCGCCGCGCATGGCTGCCTCGAACCGGGCCACAGCGCCAGGACACGTCCGCGCGGCACCAGTCAATGCGCGCAGCGGGGGCCGGCCCACAAAGCAGGGGTCGAGGGGAGGCGCGCAGGCGGGCGCTCCCCTGCCCTGTCGTAAAGACGCAAGCTCGGCGGCGGGGCGCGGGCGGCCAGGCGCACAGCGCTGACGCTGCAGGCCCCCCCCGGCCGCAGCCCGGCCGCCACCACAGCGGCGACACCTGGCGGGAGCTCCCGCGGGGGCTCCCTCGCCAGCGCCGACTTTACAAACCTGTCCCAGCTGCGCATGGGTGCACGGCTCGCCCCCAAAAGAGGCCACCCAGGCCAGACCACACGGTCGGTCATAATGCGGTCATAGCTGGCGATTATTTGCGGGGTCTCGGGCACACCGACAAGTGCCCTCCTCCCATGGGCCGGACATACAAGCAAGGCACGCAATGCTCAGCGCCATGCCAGGCAGCGCCACGCCACATCACAACAGCAGCAAAAGCCACGCGCTCATACACCTTTCGCCCTGCAGCCTACGCCACAGCCCAGTCCGAGAATGGGCACCCCCGGCAACCCAGGGCGGGCTGGCCTTCTCCAGCCCGTAGCCAGTGCCGGTACCGGTGCCTTGCCCCCTCCCCAGCACTCCAACCCCGCCCAACCAGGCGCCCCCGACCCGCTAGCCCCAGCCCTCGCCCGCATGCATGCCGCCATCAATGCCAAACACAAGCCCATCCTTCGCTCGCCGCCAGCGCTACCTCAGCAGGCACGAAGCCCTCCACCCGGCCGCCGGCCGCGCGGCCTCCGCCCCAATAACCGCAGGCACCGAGCCAAGGCTCGGTGCCAGGCGCGATGCTGCCGATGATAGCCGTGGTCTGACTCGGCGCCCAACTCGGGGCGTGCAGCGAGCTCACGGCAGCTGCTCAACGAGGCGCGCAGCGGTGCCTCACGCCAGCGGCGCAAAGCCCAGGCGCGGCAGCAGCGCCCTGAGCTCAGCCGCGTCCTCGGCTAGGCCTGTGGAGGGCGCGCAAGAGGAGGTGTTGAGCGCAGCTAAAAGGGAAAGGGAGAGCGCAGGCCCGGGGTGTGCCGACCAGGCGAGTGAGCGGGGCCGGGCGCCCGGGCGCCACAGGCCGAGGGCCCCCAGCGCTGCACTTCCCCGTCCTCCCGAGTGCCCCGACGCCCAAAGCACGCCCCTGGCCGCAAGCTCTCCAAGCCTCACCCGACGCCTCCAGCGCCGCCACCACTGCCGCCGCGTCGCCCTGCCCCGCCAGCGGCTTCTCGCCGTACTGGCAGCCCAGCGCCAGCAGCGCCGCAGCCGCGCGGCCGCCGCCCGAGCCGGCCGGCAGAGCCAGCGCGGCGCGCACCGCGGCGGACGCGGCGGCGGGCGACGGCGGCACACCGTGCTCGTAGAGCGAGTCCCACAGCACCAACAGAGGCGCGGCGGTGCCTAGCCGGGTGCACTCCTGTGGTTCGGATGGGATGGGGTAGGCAGCCGGCCACAGGCAGGGGTAAGGCCGGTCGATGCCCGGAGGTAAGGCGCTTGCAGCTGCGCCGCAGCTTGCCAGCTGCTCACACACCCGCCACTGCCCGCAGCATGCGACATTACGACATGCCACCATGGGCTGCGCACGCATCCATGCACAGGAGCCCACCTGCAGCAGCACGTCGTGCAAGGGGCCGTGGCGGGGCAGGTGCCGCCCGTTGGACGCCAGGCTGCTGCTGAAGGCCGCCGCCGCCTCCTGCACCGCCGCCGCCCGCGGCAGCGGCCCCAGGCTCAGCTCGCCCGCCTGCGCGCTGTGGCACAGCCGCAGCAGCGCCAGGCCCGCGCTCAGCTCGGCGGCGGAGGCGGCTTTGCGCAGCAGCGGCGCCAGGTGCTGGGCGGGGTCTGGCGGGTGGAGAGATGTAGGGGCAGCGGGGAGGAGCGGAAAAGTTGGCAAGAGGATGTGTCGCTGTGTGAGTAGCAGACCACAGAGCGTAATTGCACGAACGCCGCCGAAGGCGGGCGACTCCCGCAGGTCCGCGGGCCCATACGCATTCCGACCCCGCCCCACCCGGCGCAGCCCCATGACCCAATATCACCGAGGAGGGGAGGCAGGCTCGCATGCACGGAACGGCAGGCAGGTACCAGGACGCATGGCCACGACCCGCCCAGCGCAGCCCCGCAACACCCCAACACGCCACACCAAGAAACGCCTCAAGATCGCACAGTGGCATCTATCTCAGTGTGGTGCGTCACAAGCGGGGGCTGCGGCGCCCACCTAGAAGCACGCCCCGCCGGACCAGGTCCTCCAGCGCGGCGCGGGACGCCTCGAACGCCGGCTCCGCGGCCGCAGCGCCCAGCGCCGCTTCGACGTCTGCAGGGGCAATGCGTGAGCGCGCCCTTTAAGACAGATGACGACCACGGTGATGGGGTCCCGTTGCAGGCCTCAATCCCTTTGCGCACGCACGACGCCCAGGCACACGGGCCCAAGCGGGGCCATGGCGGGCGGGCGCGACGTGTAACCTGGACCCCTTGACGGCGGTGACGCGTGGGGAGGGCCGTGTCCGTGCGACACCCATGACCGCACACGAGCACCGAACACGAGCGCACGACACGACCCTGCCATCCCTGCCATCCCAACAACCCAAACCAACCAACCTAGCCACCCACCTGCGGGGGGCGCGGGCAGCTTTGCCGCCTCCGCCAGCGCCGCCTGCCGCCTGGCTGCCCCGGAGTAGCCCTGCGCCTCAGCTGCCGCGGCAGCCGCCATCAGCTCCGAGTGCATCCGCGCCACCGCATTGCGCCGCTTGCGGGCAATGGCCTGCGCGGCGGGGCCGGAGGGAGGGGGGAGGCCAGGGTAGTGGGCAGGGGACGCGGTGCCCGGGCGCAAGGGCGGTCCGCCGACCCACATCCAGCCGCACAACCAACTCCTTCCCGCGACGTCCTCAGCCCCTGAGTGCAGACTCCTCTCCCCTACCCGGCCTCGGGCTTAAACCAGCGCTGGACCCCTGCGACTCCTCACCGCAACGTCATCAAGGTACAGCGGCAGCTCAGCCCATACGGGAGTCGGCACACGCGGCGCCTCCGCCGCGGCGGCAGGCGCCTTGCCGCCGGCTGCGCCCTTCTTCGCGGCGGCCTTCTTGGCCGCGGCGCCCGACGACGAGGCGGTCCGTAGCTGCTGATGGAGCTCGGCTGGAAGAGCGCGAAGCTGCCAGGGCTGCTGCGGGTGGCGTAGCAGCTGGAGGTGGAGCTGGGCGAAGTGTGGAAGGCCGCCGGCCGGCGAGATTCGGGCTGCGAAATGCGGCGACGGCGAGCTATGAGCAGACGGCAGAGACGGTGATGCAGGCCCGCAGGCGGGAGTCGACGGGCTGGGGCGCTCTGACGACGGGCCGACGCTGGACCAGGTGGAGGTGGGGGAGATCGGAAGGGATGCGCAGGCGCTCGATGTGGCATCCGAGCGAGCCCCGTCGGCCAGGCAGGGCGGGAGAGCCGCCCGCCGGGCCTCCAGCGCATGGTGTTGGGGAACATTTGCTGCGGAGGGGCTCGTGCTGGGTAGGCAAACGCCCGCGCGAGTTGCGACGGCTGCGAGCGTGCAGGACAGCGCGTTCTCAAGCGCCTCGGCCTGCAGTGCGGCCGGTCTCACTGCATGTCCTGTCAGTGAGCTGTGCGCAAGGCGCTGTGCAACGGCGCCGAGGCTTTTGAGGCACTTCATGAGCGTTTGTCAGCGGTCTACAAGGTACTGTATCAAGCTCTCATGTTCAGCGGTATCCGCTAAGCTGTGTAGTGAGTAGAAGAGCGTATCTAGAATAAGGGGTCGCAGCTCGGTTCGGGCCACTGGACCTGCACGATTCTGCCGCATGCGCGACGCGAACGACGAGAACAACCTTGCCGCTTACATTGCTATTACACAGTACCATATCAACAACGCAATCCGCAAGACGCGTCGCACGACTCCACGAACCCGACATACCCGCCGTTACGCACCGCGCTGCGTCCTCTCTGGCCGCTGTTTCCGTGCTGTATTTCTATAAATTTGTGAAAGCATCAAGTTATCAACTCTTAAGGCCCACACCTGCGGGCGGTCAACATTAGAACTTCCACATTCTTCGTCGACGGCTCCCTCAAGCTGCTATCCGAGATATTAACCGGCAGTTCTGTGAAGTGCAATTGGGATTTTCCTTCGGGACAACCCTTTCCGCAAGCAGAAGGTGCGCGCATGCGGCTTGCTGACGCGGCGTTGGGAGCGAGCGCCAGGGCAGGCAGAACACAGGGCAGGATGCCGTGGTATCCCACCAACGCGAGTGCTGAGCTGCCCCGCTCTGGCTTCTATCCCACCCCTCTGCGCTCTCGGGAGGAGGGGTTGCTGACTTCCGGCACGCAAGCCACCTTGCGGGGGCTGCCGGGGCCCGCCCCCCCAGTACCACCAGCCGTAGCCTAGCCCTCCTCGTGATAATTTACCTCTCCAAATACACATCCCCGCCGCAGGACCCTTTCCGGCTAGCCGCAGCGGCGCATGTCGCAGCGAGTACTCAAACCAGCAATGTCGGAATCAACGAAAGTGCTGCCGCGCGACCCCAGCCCCGGGGGCGACGGCACAAACCCATTAGATGCCGTGGAGGTTGAAGTCCGCAAGCGGCAAGGTACGGCCTGGGTGGCGAGGGCGTCGGGTTCTTGGGCTCGAAGCTGTGCACGGCCCACCGAACACGAGCTCGGCCCAGCGCCCAGCAGACTGGGAAGGAGCTCAACACCCAGCAGCCCGTGGGGCTTTGCGTGTCGGGGAAGGGGTTGAAATGACGAGCCTTTGGAGCAGGGGCGGTGCGCGGTGCACGGTGTGGTGCGGGGCTGGCAGCGCAAGGGTTGTTGGGTAGCGTGTTGCGGCGCTACGCCGCCGTTGCCTGGGTCGGACAGCGGCAAGCTGCGGCCCTGAGTGGTAAACCGCATGACAGCGCATGTGGCCAGGCAGGACCTCGCTAGAGGCGGGTGCAGGTCTCACGCCCGGGTGGCGGCGCCGGCGGGATGGCGTGGTGTTGCCCCTCGCGCACCGCAAGCGCTCACACACCGCCGCGCCCTTCCTACCCCTTCCCTGGCCCGCCCTTCCTTGCCCCACGCACCGCCCCACCGCACCGCAGGCCCCTTTCTGTCCATCGCGTGTGCGGTGGACGGGTCGCTGATGAGCGACAAGAGCATGGCCTCGGCCCTCACCTTCTTCAACAGCCGCAGGTGCGGGCCAGGCCTAAGATCTTGGATTGCAACTGTGTCGATTCATTGACGATTCAACTCGATAGACTCCACCGACTGAACCGACTGAGGCGCGACGGCTGCTGCGGTCAGCGGCAGAGACAACGGGCGAGGCCGGCCTTGGCCAACGGCCCCGTGTGGCTGCGTGCGCCGCCCGGCCCAGCACCGGGACCCATCCGGGGCCAGGCGGGGCAGAGCGCAGGGCTGGGCGCGACCGCGGCCTCGCCGTCGGCCGACTCGTGTGGTGCGCCTCTGCGTTCCCCTGCCCCTCCCCCTCCCCCTCCCCCAGGGGCGACAAGTTCTCGGTGCTGCACGTGTCCGACTCCAGCAAGACGTACCTGTCCAAGCACCTGGCGCCCAGCCACCTCAAAAACTACTACGTGGACATGGCGCACGGGGCGCGGGTGAGGGCAGGGGGCGGGGCGGCCGGGGATTCGAAGTGCTTGCTCGACACTGCTCGTATGTGTGTTGTGATGGTAGGGTGGGGAGCCCATGTTGGAGTGCCATGGCGACAAGGGGCGCGGGCGTGGGGTGGGGCAAAGCGGGGTGGATCGGTGATGCCGACCCCTCGGCTGTGTCACGCCCTGAACCCCGCCCCTGGGGCAAACGCGGACGCGTAAGGCCGGTCCGGGCCACTAGGGTGATGTTACTCCCATTGTACATACCCCCCCTGGCTCCTCCCCTCCCCAGGTCAAGGCCGACTGGCTGTGCCGCGAGAAGGAGGAGGGCCGCACCACGTGCGAGAGCCTCACCCGGATGGCCGACAAGCTGGGCGTGGACCTGCTGGTGCTGGGCAGCTGGGGGCGCAAGGGCGAGAAGCTGTGAGGCAGAGCAGGCAGCCGGGCGGGGGCAGGCAGCCGGGCGGGGGCAGGGCCAGGGCAGGGGCAGGCGGGGGAATGCCAGGGCGGGGAGCTGTGGGGACGCTGGGGAGGCGCAGGTCCTTGGCCCCGCCTTTTTACTTTGAACCAGCTTGGAAGTCAATAGAGGCCCCGCCCCGCCTTGCGTGGCCGACCGTGTTCTCGGCTCGCGTCCTCGCACACAAGCGAGGCGCGGGCGCGGAGGGCGGGATGCTGGGCGCGGCTGCATGCGCCGCCCGGCTCGCCTGGGCGCGGCGTGGGGTCTGCAGCAGGCGGAGCGGCCCTGCCGGCGCGGCTCCCGACCTGCCTTCCCCCCTTCCTCCCCCCCGCCCAGGGACATGCTGGGCACCGTGTCAGACTACTCGCTGCGCCAGGTGGGTGCGGCGGCGGCCGCCCGGCGCTGGCACGTGCTTTTTCCCGCCCCACCCCCGTGCTGGTTCGCAGCCACCGCTTTGGGCTCCTCGCAGGCGCACTGCTCGGCCGTGCGCTCCGCCGGCACCAACCCTGCACCGGAGCCCCCTCCCATACCCGCTCGCCTCCCCTCCCATGCACCCCCCGGCGCAGACGCACTGCTCCGTGGTCATCGTGCGCTCCGCCGGCACGGGCGGCCTGGGCGGCGTCGCGGGCGGCTCTGCGGGGCCCAGCGCCGCCGCGCTGGCGTCGCGCCCCTCCAAGTACCTCTTCGCCACGGACGGCTCGCACGCCGCGCACCTGGCCTTCTGCGTGCTGGCAAACTAGTGAGGCGGGCCAGCTGCGGGAACGAAGAGGGACGAGGCGGCCGCGAGCGCGCGCGTGTGCGTTCCTGCTGCATTCGGTGTTTGGCTGAAACACGAATCCAGGTGTTCGGCGCGTCCGCATGCTGCCTCGCGACCTTGCCCTTGCCCCTGCGTAACTGACAGTAGCGAGGTAGGGAGGTCGGTGAGCCGCAACGCTGCCGCGTGACCCCTCGCGCCCCCTCGCCTCCCGCCCGCAGCCTGATGCGGCCCATCGACAGCGTGCATGTGCGTGCAGGGACATGGGGTCGGGGATGCGGAGGAGCGGGAACGACACGTGCTGTAAATCGGTGGAAACCTTGTCAGCGGCGTGCTTGCGTGCGTGGGGTCCGGTCCCACGGCTTCTTGCACGGCACACCAGCTGCATGTGACACGCACGCGCTCTTGTCTTTCTAGCCTCCGCCCCCAGCCGTGCCCTAAACCCCACGTCTCCCGCGCCTCCCCGCGCCCCCCGCCAGGTGGTCATGGTGACCTCGGCGGACGGCACGCAGGAGCAGCGCGTGGTGGCGCACTATACCGACTACATGAAGCGGATGAAGGTGAGTGAGTGTGTTCAGAAATAGGTAACATATAGTAAGAGTGCGTTCAACTTTATAGGGCAGGGGTGTGTTTGTAGGGGTTGGTTGAGAGGGGGTGCGTGCAGGCGAGGGGAGAGGGCGGGCAGCAAGGGCTGTGGGGTATGGATGGTGACGCACGGAGGATGAGGAGGCACATGGCCAGGAAAGCAAGGGCGTTGGAGGAGGTGATGCCTCGGCGCGCTGCGACGTTAATGCAGAGCGCGAACGAGTGAAGAGGGGCCAAGCAAGTAACACGTGTGCTGCCCGCGTGCATGCGGTGTGCCAACGCACGCCCTGCCGCTGACGCTGACGCTGACGCTGACACTGCCGCGGCCCCCGCCTGTCGTTGTGCGTGCAGGTGACGGGCGCAGCGCACGTCAAGGTCATCGACCGCAACACCTCCAACATCCCCGAGGGCATCGTCGAGGTGCGCGGGCAGGAGCAAGCGCTGATTGATTCGTTGGAGAGTGTCATCCTCGCTCACCTGCTAATTCACCTGCAGCATACCGTAGAAATGGGGCAGGGATGTACGGAGGGGTACACAGCGGTACACGGTGCTCCCTGCTGGAAATTGGGTGCTGGTGGCGCTGGGATGCGGAGGGCCGTTGTGGCCGCAGGGTGCGGGCAACGGCACCAACAGCTGCGACACTAACCCTGCTCTGCCCCTTGCTTCCCTTCCCTGACCCCGACCCGACCTCCCCTCCGCCCAGTCCGTGTCCGAGCACGGCTGCGAGGTGCTGGTGGTGGGCATCAGCGGTTACGGCCGCAAGAAGCTGGGCAGCGTGAGCGAGGACATCAGCACCCGGGCGAGCTGCACCACCATCATCATCAAGGACAGCAGAGAGGTGCGGCCGGAGCGGGGGGGGCGGGGGGGGGAATGGGGAGCATGTCCGTAAGTTACATAACACGCCCCGCGCGGCACGCCCTGGGTTGATGACGCATCGGTCGCGTAGGAGGCAGGGAAGCGTTCAGGTGCACCGGTGCGGGCAATGAAGCCCAGCGCTGCCTTGAAGGAACTCGACCCGTAGCGGGTGTGTTCAATCTAAGAGAAGAGTGAGAGCGGGTGTGTTCAATTTAAGAGAAGAGGTGAGTAACACCGCGACACTTTCAAACAGGGGGCGTTGGTCGCGCGTAGCAGGCAAGCAGGGATGCGTTTAGTTGGGCACGACGGACGTATGCAAGCAGGAATATGCGGGAGGAGGGGTTTGTGAGACCGTGCGTGTTTTGGGGGGAAGGGTATGGGCATCGATCGGCACGCGAGCGTCGCCCACGACCGCAACCATCAGTCGGGAGTGCAGAGCGATGGGCAGGGGCAGCGGCAGGGCAGCGGGGGGCAGCGGCACCGTTAACGCCTGCTCATGCCGCCCTCTCCTGCCGCCACCGGTACCAGTACCCTGCCGCGGCCTGACCCCCAGGTCATGACCAACCGCTACACCAGCGCGGGCGTGGCCACGCTCACATCGGACATGGCCACCGTGCCGCGGGCCGAGGCCACCAAGGAGGGCTGAGCCAGGCATGGGTGGCGGCCGGCGGGCGAGCGCCATGCGAGGAGAGCCGGAGGGCGCTATGCTGTGGCGGAGGCAGCTGAGGACGGCAGAGGGCCGGCGGCGGCCAGGAGGGCGGTGGCGGCGACGGCGCGTGTGCGCGAGCAGGGTGGGGGCCGGGGTGGGTCGGGCGGGGTGTTGATGCGAAGGAGGGCGGCGTGTGGGGTGCTTGTTGAGGGTGCGGCTTGGGGCGGGGTGTGTGGCCCCAGCAAGATGGGTGGGGCCCGGGGGCGGGGGGTGCGCCTGCATGTGTGCGCGGAGGCCGGCATCACGTGTGCACGACTGCAGTGTTTCCATGTTCGGTGCCTACCGGCATTGTTCAAGGCCGCCATCATACCTGTACCTATGCCTCGCCGGTGTGCTGCTCGCATGGGGTCAGAGCGACCACGGGTCGTGTGTGTGCACATGTGCACCCGGGGGCATGTGTGGCTGTGAGCGAACATGGGGCCAGTATGCGCGCCCAGGGGCGCACATGGCGTCGTCCGTGGGGCTGTCTGGGCCCGCGCCCGGCCCGACTCCGGCGCTGTGGGCGGCGACAGGCAGCAGGGAGACCAAGGCGGTCGGGTGAAGCAGGAGGCAATAGGCTTACTGCCGGATGCCCGAGCGGCGTGGCTACTGCCACCTCGGGCGCCGGCTCATCCCACGTCGGCGTATGATGACCTTGCGCCGACTACCATCAACTACCCAACTACCCCTGCCTCGTCGCCGCTGCTGGCAGTGCAATCCTGTGCCGAGTCCTGTCGATAAGTCGGCCCTCAGCAGCAGCTGGCTGCAGGCCTATGCTCTGAAGTCCGCCTCGTGTAGCTTGTGTCAGCAGGTAGGGCAGCAGCGAGCCTGGAGCAGCCTTCGGCCGCGCAGCGCTCGACAGTATGCAGCATGCAGTGTTCGGCAGCCGCCGGACGAGTCCGATGGGGTCCGGCATGCATGCTCGACCTGTGACGTGTAAGAGAACAGCCTTGGATTTTCCGTATTTTACAGGTTACACGACCCACACTTCTGTGGGCGCGTGGCCGCCAGCAGGCTAGGCATTTGGCTAGATGCTATAGCCATACCTGCGGGAACACTGCGCGGCTGGATTTGCAAGCGGGCCACATCACCATGCACATCCCAGGAGCGCACATCCCTAGCACATCCCGCCGGGTTGAGCCTGCCCGATAGGGCCCGATGCTCCGTTCATACTTTCACATCTTCCCCACCGGCGCCCCGCTTCGCCAGGGCCGTCATGCCTGCGCCTGTGGCGCACGCCAGCCCTAGACGGATCAAACGAACCCAAGTCGCACGAAAACACCGGCAGCACCAACCGCGTCGCTGCATCCGCAAGCGCCATGCCTACACAGCGCGCACCGGCTAGCACCCAGGGCGCGCCGCGCGGGGGCTTGAGACTCCCTGTGTTCTCCTATAATTCAGCACACTATCGATCCGCGCACGCCAGCCAGCCACAGCCTACCGTACTGCACGCACACACCGCTCCGTAGCGCGATGGTCAGGTTGCCAAGCCTTCCAGCCCTCGTTCGTGCAGCGCCAGCGCCGCGCCGCAGCTGAGCAGCGGCCCTCCGGCCCCTGCCGCTACGCCCAGACCGCCGCCGCCGTCGCCTGCCCGCCAAACACGCGCCGCCTCCAGCTCCCTGTTAACCTCTGCCGCGGCCTCAAGACTCACCGCCGGCCGCGTCGGCGGCACCACCGCCACCAGCGGCGCTGCCAGGGGTGGTGCCGACAGCCGCTCCGCCGCCGCCGCCGCCGGCGGCAGGCGCCAGCGGCGCGGGGGAAAGGCGGCGCAGCAGTCTCTGAGCTCCGAAACAACGAGCCGCGACAGGAGCGCCTCCGGCGGCGCGGCGGCGGCGGTGGAGCACGGCGGCGGATCCACGCGCACGTCCCAGAACTGGATCCGGCCGAACCGCAGCTGCGTTAGGTGCTGCAGGCCGCCGAGCGGCTGCAGGGTTGGGTGGACGCGAGGGCCCAGCGGTAAGAGCTTGCACATGTCACGCGGCCCACGGCCCAGGGCAACACAGCAGCGCGGGGCACCGGCATGATGTCCAGCACGCCGGGTAGGAACGCAGCTGCGCTCGCCGCGAGAGCGAGGAATCATGCGGCCGGACCCAACGCGACAACGCCCTGCCAGCCGTGCCCTGGGTGGGGTGCCCGCCTTACCCTCAGGCCGCTGAGCCCCGGCGCCGCCAGCAGCACCTCCCCCAGCGCCAGCCGCCGCAGCGCCGCCAGCCCGCCCGCCAGCAGCGCCACGCCCGCCTCGTCCACGACGTTGTACGGCAGGCTGAGGCCGTACAGGTACGGCAGCTGATACGGCAGCCAGCGGAGGGGCCGTGAGGCCGCGCCCAGCTCCTCCAGTGGCGCAGTGGCGGCGGCGGCGTACGCGGCCGCCAGGGCAGCAGGGCGGCCAGCGGCGCCGGCGGGCGCCACCTGTGCGAGCGGCAGGGCAGCGGCCGGGGCGGCAGGAGTCAGGACGACGTGGGGCGGCGGCCCACGCCACAGACGCCGAAGCGCAGGCCAGCAGGCTTGGGCACGGCACCTGGGGTTGCCCGGGCCAGCCCAGGATACGACTGAGACGCACCTGAGCTGGCGGCGGCGGCGGTCGGTGGTTGGGGTTGTGGGCCGCGGCGTAGGGGTGCGTCAGGTCGGGTGCACCGAACGCCGCCGGACCCACGCCGGCGGCAGCGGCGGAGGTGGCGGCGGCTGCCCGCGACCGCGCCGCCGCCAGCCCCAGCGCCGCGATGGGCCCCACGCCGGCGCCGGGCGGCGGCGGTCCGGCGTCCGGCAGCAGGGCCAGGCTCAGGTCGAGGCGAGTCAGGCCCGACAGCATGCCGTACACCTGTGGTACGGCAACAAGAGTACGGCGACGGCGTACCAGCACGGACCAGCGCGGCTCGTGCGTCTGCAGCGGCAGATTGAGGCGCCAAGGCACAGAGGGCCGTGTGCGGGCGGCTGCGTAGGCGCACCTGATGCTGCGCTTCATCGTCTTGCGGCCCACGCGGCGGCGGCCCCTCGGGTCGCAGCACCCTGCGGTCCCATGCCGCGCCCAGCGCCTGATGGGTCGGGGCGGCAAGCATGGGCGTGGACAGTGGATCATGTGGGGTAGGGGAAGGTACGTGGGAGCCGACGGTGAGAGCCCTGGTGCACGCGGCAGCGCTGGACGGCCGTACGGCTGCGGCGGGTGTCTGTGCCGCCCCTTACACGTGCGCAGCGCTCCTGCACCACAGCCCCTGCCGCAGGCCCCGCAACCGCAGCCCCCTGCAGCACGCGCACTGCCACCCCAGGCGTCCCCACCTGCGCGCCTGACAGGCTCTCCGCCAACGACAGCGACAGCTGCAACCGCTCGGGCAGCAATGGCGGCGCCACCTCCGGCCCCAGCGGCGGCGGCGCCGGCCGCCGCCGCGCCGCAGCGCGTGCCGCGGCAAGCAGCGGGATGGCGCCGGCGGCCACATCCGCCGCCAGCATGGGATCCACACCCAGCTCCGCCTCCCCGGGGCCGGGGCCGGGGCCGGGGCCGGGCGCCTCGCCGGGGCCGGGCCCCAGCGCCAGCGGGCCCAACGCGGCCGCGGCTGTTGCGCTTGCGGGCTGTGCCGCCGTGGCCGCGGCCGCGCGGCGCAGTGCCCAGCGCGCGAGGGGCTCGGTCAGGTGGGACTCCGCCGGCGGGGCGGCGCGGTGCGAGGGGGCCGCCGCCGGGGCGTGCGGCGAGAGGCCGGGCGCCGGCGCGTAGCCCAGCAGCAGCAGCGCCTGCAGCCGGCGCAGCGACATGCCCTGCCACAGGAGCGCCTCCAGCACCTCGGCCGAGCACGACAGCGCCGTCGGCACCAGCCGCCGCGCCGGCTTGGGCCGCGGCGCTGGCGGCGGCGGCGGCGCCGGGGTTGGCGGCGGCGGCAAGTCCAACGTCAGCTCCTGGACGGCGCCTGGCGGCGCCGTCAGCAGCATAGACCACACCTCCGCCGGGGCCGCCGACGGCGGCGGCGCTGGTGGCGGCAGCGGTAGCAGTGCCAAGCTCAGGCAGCGCAGTGCGGTCAGGTGGGCCAGTGACGGCGCCGTTGGCTGGCGGCGCCGCCGGCCGCCGGGCTCCCAGGCGGCGGGCAGCAGCGCCAGGCTGAGTCGGGACAGGCTGGTCAGGCGGCTGAGGGCGTAGGCCAGGTCCACCGTTGGTGCGGCGCCGGACAGTGTGAGGGAGACGAGGCGGGTGAGGTGGCCTATGGAGAGGAGGGCGTCGGGCGGGAGGCCGGGCGGACGCGCCAGCTGCGGGCCGCGGGGAGGGGAAGGGTACTGGGTCGACAGGTGCAGGGGACGTGAAGCCAGGAGCGAGGGTGCCCAGCCCAGGCCCAGCCGACCCACGTGCATGCAGTTGCGAGTTCTGGGGCGGCGGCGCGCACCCTGGGCCCGACCCACATGGCTTCGGGTCTGGGCCTTGGGCCAAGCTGGCTAGGGCCTTGGGCCCGGGCCTGGGACTGACGCACGTCGGCGGCACCCACCGGGCCCGGCAGCGGCGTGTCGAGCAGCTGCAGCTCCCGCAGCGCCGTGCAGGCCGCCAGGGGCGCGAAGGTCAGGCCGGCTAGGGCCCACAGGGCGCTGCTGCGTAGGTGGCTAGCTTGCGTTGCGGCGGCGTGGGCGGCCGTGCTGGAGCCGAAGCGGTGGATGGTCAGGCTGGCGAGGTTGGGCAGGCCGGCCAGGGTGGTGAGGTCGGCGGGCCCCGCGCGCTCGCAGTTGCGCATGCTGAGCATGGTAACGCAGGCGAGGCGAGCGGCGAGTTGGTAAGGCGACGGCGACGGCTGGGCGGCGGTGCCGGGCGTAGGCGCCACGGTGTCGGGCCCAACGGGGCTCGCGAAAGAGAGCTGCTGCATATTATGCCAGCGCCGAGCCACCTCGTCGTTCAGGCGAGCCTCGTCGCCGAGGACCAGCGCTGCGCATGCAGCTTCTGCTCGTGCTCTCGAACTTCGGCAGCATAGCCTCCAAGCGCGTCGGCTCGCGGGAGACAGTTGTCGCCATATGTGCTGGAATGAGTCGTGGTCTAGTCGCTCAAATGCAGGCTCTGACAGCGTCGGCTCCATGTGTTGTTTGCATCGGCATGTGAGCGCCGTATGTGCGCGCCTTGAGCTAGATGTCTGCACAGATCGTATGTATCAGCACGTGCTGTCTTCTTTACCTGTTCCTGGCCACCTCGGGGAGCTATGACGCTTGGCCGGGGTGCAATCGGCGTGGGTGGGGGCGTGGTCCGTGGTTATGCGTTGCACGAATAGGGGGAGGTTCAAGGGGCCGGCCATTCCTGTGCCCAGGGGGGGGGCTGGGAGGAGCGCACCGAGGAAGTTGGCGCACGGGGGCGCGGGGTTGGGGCGCGGGGGAAAGGCCCCCGTGCCTGCCACTGCAAAGGTCTGTCTGCCTCCGCAAGCTGCGACATTTCCGCAAGCAGCTTGATAAGCGCGTGAAGAAGCTTCGTGTAGGAGTTCCGGGCCCAACTTCTACGCAGGCCAATTGCCGATGCGCACGCAGGCAGTCACAAGCGAGCCGTTCTCTTGCACATATACACGCTTAGACCGACAACCGTTGCAAAGCGCTACACCGCTCAATAACCCTCACGCACAAACAACAACAAAGTTGCCGACACCTTCCCCCATCTTCCACTGCCTTCAGCACGCCTTGACGCCTTCACAAGCTAGCGTTCCGTGACACGAGGCCAGCCCTAGCGACACTTTCGAACGCAGCCCCGAGCTGCTGCGGCGACCGGCCGCGGCCGGCCTTCGGAGACAGAGGGTGGCACAGCGGAGACCGCTGCCCGCATACATCGCGGCGCGTCCCGGTCTTTCGATCCCACCTGCCCTGTGTAGCTCCTGAGGACGATGGCAGCTGCGGCAGGGCGTTCCTAGGCCATTGCTTTGGCCTTGGACTGGGGAGATGGCCACAGACGCCGAGACGCTGCGCTTCAGGCGCAGCCTAACTCTCGGTACGTGCTGCTGTGCTTCCGGCGTGGTCGTTCTCGGCGCCTTCGGCAACCCGGCCAAAGATGACTGGGCGCAGCGCGCAGCTGCTCAACGTACACCGTCCCTTCCCGCGCGCGCAGACGCCACGGGCTTCGGTATGCCCGACGGTGATGTGCAGCTGCTTTCGCCTAAATGTGGCTCCTGCCCGAAGCCCGAAGGCACTTGCAGCACGCGCGGTGCTTCGCCTCCTCCGACGCCGTTTGTCGCCGCGGCAGTTGTCAGCCAGGAGGTGGTGTCCGCATTCCAGGCCACCAAGCTGCCATGTTCGCCGAACAGCGCGTTCAGGCACCAGGACACTATCATTGAAACGCGAAGTTCTGAGGAGGCCTCGGCGAGCGCCAACGCGATGGTGGTGCCGCACATCAGTGGAACGCTCAGCACACCAGCAACAGGCGGTTCCAGCGCTGCGGTAGGCGAGCCGGCGCCCGCGGCTCAGGCCGCGATGCAGCGTCAGTCTTCTTCGTGCCTTGGCCTGCTCGGCAGCTGCCCTGCGCACGGCGTCAAGGCTGTATGCGGGAAGCGGAACAAAATGGAGGACATGTATGCTGTGCAGCCGAACTTCTTTGACATACCGCTGTCCCCCACCGCCGACGGCGACCTGCAAGACAAGCTGCCGGTGCGCATCGCCGTGCAGCTGGAGACCGCCGACCAGTCGCCTTCAAGCAGCGCGCCCCTGTCTCCCAGCGGCGCTCCAGCGGGTGGCCCTGCCAGCAGCGCTGAGGACCGTGGCGACCAGTCCGTCAACTCCTACGGCACGGCCTCGGACGCCGGCCCGGGCATGTGCGACACGCTGCACTTCTTTGGCGTGTATGATGGCCACGGTGGCTGCCAAGCTGCCGAGCATTGTGCTCGGCGGCTGCACCATCACTTATCGCGGTCGCTTGCGGCGGCGTGCGGCTGCATGGTGACCGACGGCAACCAGCTGTTGCAGGTGCCCGAGGTCGAGAGCAGCCAGGTGGACTGGTCCAGCTCCCTGATGCAGTCGGTGGCGAAGTTCGCCTGCCTCAGCCTCAACGGCACCGAGGCGCTGTCGCCGTCGCCAATGACGCCGCTGCGGTCTGTGTTGGCGGCAGGCGCAACGCCGAGCGGCACAGCGCAGCAGCCGCAGCCGGCCGACAAGCCGCACCGGTTGCTTGCCAAGGCCAGCTGTGACAGCGACAGTAGCTCCGCCGGGCCGGACGACCATACTCTGTTCCCGCTGCCCGAGCATGAGACCGACGGCATGTTCGCTGACAATGACTCCAGCGGCGCCAGCAGCGGCGGCTCGGACGGTGGCGTCAGCGTGACGGGCATGCTGGAGGAGGCGCTTAAGGAGGCGTTCGTCAAGACGGACGCTGAGTTCGCCAACGACGGCTGCGCGGCGATGGTGGGCAGCACTGCGCTGGTGGCACTGGTCGGCACGCGGAAAGTGTGGCTGGCCAACTGCGGTAGGCATGGGTTGGTTCGTGGCGCGGCGGGCTGCTCGTTTCCCGGAGGTTGCGCTTGCTGTTGCGCACTTCGCAGGGAGGCCTCAACTGCGTTCGAGTACGCTCACCCCGGTGTCCTTGTGGCCGCTTCCTTGCTCCGCACCTCAGGCGACTCGCGCGCCGTACTGTGCCGTAACAGCAAGGCCATCCAGCTGACCGACGACCACAAGCCCGAGCGCGAGGACGAGGCGGTGAGCGGTGTGGGAGGGGTAACGGACCCCCAAACATGTGGGTCGAGCACCGCGGTGTCTACCGTTCAGCCGGGCAAAGAAGCCGGATGCCGCAATAACTCATGAGCATTGGTCTGCCTTTGCGTCTCTAATTACGTGCCGTGTCCCTCCAACGCTGCCCGTTCGGCTCGTGCATTTGCGCCGCCCCGGCTGCCATTGTGTAACGCGCGTTCTGATACTTGTATCGGCCCTGTCCACAGGAACGGGTGGAGAAGGCTGGGGGCCAGGTGCTGTACTGGAACGGCCACCGCGTCATGGGCGTGCTTGCCATGTCCCGGGCTATCGGCGACCACGGGTTGCGGCCGTACATCATCCCTGAGCCGGAGGTGAGACCTGCCCCTCCGATATCGGGTGGTCCAGAGGTGGCTCGACGACCGGGCGTCGTGTGTGAGCAAATGCTTGAGCCAATGCGCAATGCAGTCGCACAGCAGTGCGGCTACTCTTGGCCTTCGCCGCCTGCCAGCCGTACGCCCTGATGAGCCGTTCCATTTGGGGCTTCTCGCGCCACGTTGCTCAGGTGTCGGTCGTGTGCCGCACCGACGACGACGACTTCCTGCTGCTGGCGAGCGACGGACTCTGGGACGTGATGGCGAACCAGGTGCGTCCACCTTGGTGTCGGTCAAGATGTGGGTCGGGCTGTTTTGCGCACGGGCCTGGCCTCAGTCGCAGCTATTTATGGGCCTACCGTGTACGCCAAGGCTAGCGGTTATCATTGGTGCTCTTTGCTGACGCCAATCCCGACACACGGCCTTCGGCGCCTGCCATTACACAGGAGGCCACGAACCTGTGCATCCGCTGCATCAAGCGCGCGCGGGAGAAGGGCGCCTCGCGCAACGCCGCTGTGCGCATTGCCGCATCCGTGCTGACCAAGGCTGCCATTGACCGCGGCAGCAAGGACAACGTCACAGTGGTCATCGTGGACCTGAAGAACGAGCGCGCAGGCGCCACGTCAGGCCCGGGCCAGGCCTGCCCAGGGCGCTGCAGCGGCGATGGCACTGCCACGGCCGGGCGCTGCAGCCTCGACGGCGGCTGCATTCCGTCGCCGTGCACGGCAGCGGCCGCGCCCGCGGGGCCCGGCAGCGCCGGCTGCAGGCAGGCCTGACGGCCGCCGGTTTGGGGCCTCGGTAGCTCCTGCTCCAACGCTAAGGATGGGATGCTGCTGCTGTTGCTGCGGATGAGGGCCTGGGGCAGGGCTTCTGAGCTATCGCTGCTGCTGTGTCAAACTACATATCACTGCTGCTAGCGGCGGCCGCATTGCGCGGCGGCTGGCAGGCACCAACGCACTGCAAGACCGAGACGAGAAGACATGGCCTGATACCCCGGCGCGCTTTGCGTGGTGTGGCTTCTGTTGTCGTAGCTGGACGTTCCACTGTTGTTTGGGCGCGAGCGGCGCGCCGTCGCGACCGCCGCGCGGCGGCGGCACCTGCCTGCCCCTGCCTATGTATCGCGGGGCGGCCGCGGGTGCCGTCGCTAGCGGCCGGTTTGGGAGGCGCGCCTCCTGTTCATCGCACGTGTCTGACGCGAATGCCTAGCGGTGCGGCGCAGGGCGCGGGCGGCCGCGCAGGTCCGCTGCCGTGTCCGCACCTGATGAGGCAGAGGTAGTAGCAAACTGCTGAGGCAGGATGGCAATAGGGGTCAAGAGTCGCCGGGGTCTGCTGAGCCCCACGGAGGGCCGCATTAGCATGCCGGGCGAGGTGGCGGCGCTACGCGCCGCACTGGGCCCCGTTGCAGACGTCACCCGTGCGTGCAAGTGCTTGAACTGCTGTGGCCCCTGGCTCTCGGCTTGCAGCTCAACACTACCTGGCGCGGGTGGTGGTCTTGTGGTCTGCCATGCAGGCAGCATCGTCCGCTGGTGGGTTGCATGTGACTTCAACGTTGCTCCCCTCGGCGGCAAGGCCGCTCTTGCAGGCCCGACATGATGACGTTTGCTGCTTGTTGCTTCGTGCCCATTCAGCTATGCAGCACTGTGCGCATGTGCCCAAACATCATAGCGCTGCGCTCGCGTCTGATGATGTCTCCTCTGCTCTGCGGCAGGGCCCGCAACTGAACACCGCAGGACCGACATCCATACTCCTTCATTGACCAGTTGTTCATGCAACCCACGATACCATGCACACCCCCTCTCTCGCCACGGCAAGCACAGCCTGCATATATCAACCAAGCACTCACGGTGCAGGAAATAATGTGCACCGATCGTCCCAAGCCCATTCATCACCTTGTCCTCCAACCCCACGCCCGCCCCCAGCTACCGACGGGGGCCGACGGACTACTGCCGACCTGGCCTCTCCAGAGCCTCTCCTCTCGCATGACCAGACACCCAATGTGTACGCGCAGCACCCGGCCCTGCCGCTCCTGCCACAGCACTCATGTCACGAAACCCCTCCTACTTGAGAACCAACGTTGAAGTCACGAAAACCTACAGCTGAAGTCCACAATATCGCTCGCGCCTCCCTGCGCCCGGCCGCTCCCCATTACGCTGCCACCCTGAGCTGCTCCATGCCTCCAGCCACGCCCTGGATGGCGTGCTCCGCGCTCGTGCGGCGGTCGGCCGCCGCTGCGGCGGTGGGGTCGCTGGGCGCGTGCGCGGTGTGCGCTTTGTAGGCCTGGGTTGCACAGGCGGCATGAGGAGGTGAGGACGTCAGTCATTCGGGGCACAGACAAGGGGCACGGAGGCTGGTGGCAGTTGGGCAAGCAAGGATTTAGTGGCAAGCGGGGTTCCCATTGCTGGACCTTTCGGCATCAGCCCTTCGGCCGGATCGCGCAGTTAGGCCAGGGGCAGGTCGCAGGTGGGGAAAATGCGCAGGTACACTGCCGTTGGAGCTTCCCTTCCCCCCGTGCCACCTGCCTCGACGGCGTTGCGTTGGCCATGGTCGCGCCAACCAACCCTGCGCTGCACATATTTGCCCCTTTCCCCCCTTTCCTCTAGCCACGCCTGTTGCCACAGGGTCCCCTGCCCAGCGACACGCGCGCACGGCCCACCGCCGCACCTCGTCAGCGCGCTTGTCTTTTTCCCGCTGCTCCGCCGCCGCCGCCTCGGTCTTGACCGCGTCCTCGGCCGCCGCCTTGGCCAGCGTCTCCTCCTTGATCCTGGCCTCGTACACGGCCAGGTCGGCGGCCACCGCGGCGTCGAACTGGCGCATGCAGTCCGCATACTCCTGCACCAAACACAGCAACGCGATGCTGTGATCAGTCACAGTAAGCAATGCTGAGCGCGCAAGGTTAGGCGGTATCCCGCAGCGAGACATTGGAACACCGTCTGCAACGCCTGGCAGCAGCAGCGGACCACGGTCGCGTCGGCGCTGCGCCGCTGTCGTACACGACTCCACATTGCCGTACACCGTACCTCCTGGTCATACGCGAGCCCCTCCATCATCTTCTTCCGCTTTGGGTCGGCGATGAGAGCGTGCTTCTCGCAGCCGGGCCGGTCGCCCCCAAGGCACTTCTCGATGTCGGCCATGTAGAACCTGAGGAGGGGGGCACGTCGCCAAGTAAGCATCAGGTGCTGCACTGCTCTGCTGCACTTGGCCCCGGCTGCGGACGGCCGGACGTGGCATGTCGACAACACATGTCGCCATTCTAGCGTCAGGTTCTGCACCGCACTGCGATGGGTCTGGGATGCCACCCGCGCCCTAGGCGCACGCACGCACGAAGCGCCCCCGCGCCAGCTGCCGAGAGCTATCAACAGACGCGCGTAGGAAGCGACGGCCGGACAGGGCCGGACGCACTTGCTGTGCATCTCGTCCTCGCCGGCCTTGCCCTTGTGGATGAACGCGATCTTCTCCTTGGTCACCGGGTCCAGGAACGGCTGCACCGCCTGCGCTCAGCGAGGAGGGGCGGCGTGCAGGTGCCGCGGGCACACGCCATAACGGGGCGGCTGTCCTCCCTCGCGCCCATTGGGTCCTGTGCCCAGCCCGTTGCGCTGGGGCCACCATGCCACGCTCCTTCCCCGCAGACTGGCTCCAACCCGAGGCCATCCCCTTTGCTCTCTCTCTCTCGTTGTGCTGCTGCTGCCTCGCCGCAGCAAAATTGACTGGTGCCGCACCAAACTACCGGCGTCCACCCCTCCAGGCGTGCAGGGAATGACCCCCCTTCATGGATTGGCCCAGCACCCGCCCAACAACCCCCAAAACCGCACGCACCAACCTTCAGCCCGCCCCTCTTTTCCAGCCCACGCTGCCCCTCCTCTCGCCCACCCAACGCCGCCCTTCCCCTACCCCTTCCCCTACCCCTTCCCTTCCCCGACCCCATGCCGCATCCCCCCTTCCCCTTGTCCTCCTCCTTCGCCCCACCTTCCAGGTCAAGGAGAAGAGCGTGGGCGCGTGGTAGCACACCGCCAGGCCCAGGCGCTCCGGGTAGTGGTTTGCCAGCACCGAGTTGCAGTGCAGAGACACCTTCGCAAGTTGCAGCAGCAGCACGAACAGAGCAGAAGCAGCAGCAGCAGGGGAGGCAAGCGCGAGGGCCATGATGCCAGAGCGGGGGTGGGGCCCGCACCCGGCGCAGGAGGCTTCCCCCTTGCCCCCCTGCCCAAGCGCCCGCAGACCTCCCCGTTCCTGCCCCCTGTCAGGCGGCAACTCCCTCGTCACCGTCACCCCCCCTCTTCGCGTCCTGCACTTTCTCTTCGCCTTGAGCAGCTGCGCGTGTCATGCCGCGAGTACCGATACCGGGCCCGCGCCATCTCCTGTTCGCCGCGAGCCAGCGCGCTCGCCCCACACCTGTCGCTATACCCCTGACCTCCCACCTTGAGCGGCGGCGCATTGGACATCGAGTAGTGCCCGAAGTCCAGCAGCCACGTGAACTTGCCCTTCTCTGCGGAGGGGCACGCAACCACGCGAGCCCGCACGTCGCGTGTTACTCTATTACACATCAAGTTAACACACGCGGTCACACTGCCGTGGCGCTGGCCCTGCCTCGCCACCCCACGCCGCATACGCACGCAAATCGGCCCTCAGCAGCCCACCACCGCCGAGCCGCACCCCACACGCGTTGCGGGCGGTGAGCGCTGGACGCGGGCCGGGCCATGCCCATGGTGCCTGCTGCATTCGCCGCCCCGCCGCCCCGCTACGTGCCTGGCCCCATGGCACAGGGCACTCACTGGCAAGGTCCGCCTCGCGCGATGCGACCTCCAGGGTGTAGATGAGGTGGCGGACCTGCTTGTCCGTGTCGTGTGTGTTTTGGTTGCTGCGGGGGGAGGAGGAGCGGGGGAGCAGCAGGGGGCGTGTCATGCGTGCTGGGGCTACCTCGTTGGCGTGACGAGGGAGGCGAGAGTGTGGCAGGGCCGCGCACGCCGGGTGGCGGGGCCCATCCGCTCCAAGCATTGCACTCCTGGGCATGGGCTGGTGCAGCACGTGAGCCGACTTGCTGCCCACGCACGGCCCAGCGGCAGCAACAACAAGCAGCAGCAACACGCTGGTGTGCGCCCCACCGAGGCCGCATCATGACCACGGGCCGGCCCTCCTTGTCGTGCATGACCACCGGCTTGCCGTCCTTGTGCGCGAAGTACAGGTACTGCTTGCCCGTCACGCTCTCCGCCTCCACCTCCTCCCAGCGAATCGTGTGCGGCTTGTACTCGCACCGCCTGCGCAGACACAGGGCACGCGGAGGTCGGGAGCCGATAGCTGCCGGGCTCAGCTGCTGTGGAGCCGTAGACGTATCCCCAGGAGGGGACGGGGTGAAGCCGCGAGGTGTTGGGGCGTGTCGCTGGGGGGAACTGGGCCCCCCGGGCACGCTCAGCCAACAGGGCCGGCGAAGGGTGTGCGCTGCAAGTCGCTTATGCTGTGCAGGTCGCCTGGTCGTCACATGTCCCTAGTGCCCAGCTGTAACAGAGGCGGTAGCGCCAAAGTTGCATCGACGAGCCCGCGCACCACTTCAGGGTCGCGCGCAGCATCTTAATGGCAGCGTCATAGTGCCAGCTCCTGCGAGGCCAGCGAGCGCGGGTTCAGTGCGTGCGACGACCGTTGGCGCCGAATCGCAAGCGCTTCACACGAGCCGACCTGGCGCGGAGGTACCGCACGTAGGTGTGTCCGCCACCAGAGTTGAGGAAGGCTAGAAGGTGCGGCTCGTGCACCTCCTTCTCGATTTCGTGCCTCAGCTTGTCCACAAGCTTCTGCTCCTGTTCACTAACAGCGTTGAACAGCATAACCATCTTTGCGAAAGCTGCACGCCGAGCGCGGCGCCTGTTTGTCCGATTCTGGTCAGTGCTACGTGCAAGCAACCCGAATAGTCGCAGGAACTGTAGGAGCTTTCCTTAGTTAGTGCAGCAAACGGGAGGCGACGAGAACTCGAGACGTCGAGAGCGACTCGGGGATCGCGAAAGTGTGTCCGCCGTCCATTCAGCCGCCTGTTGAAGCCCAACCGTTCCGCGGGCACAAACCCTTGCACGGCGGCCTCCCACGCCTGGTCAGTCCCTCCAGCGAAACCCGGCGCCATACGCGGGGAGCTGTTACAAGCTGCTAACGCAAGCCCAGTCTATCTCCTGCCCAGAAACCTCGTGCTCGGTCAGGCCGGGGCTGCTGCTCTGGATTTGCTAGCTTACGAACACAGCCAGCTTCCACAACTCTGCCCACTCATACGAGGCGCACCCCCCCGGCTCCAGTCTCTCCACTCCTCCACACGATTATCCAAAGCCATACATGAAAACGCAACACGAAAACAAACGTGTTTCAACCCGGGTACACAACACGGCGCCCGCCCTCAGCTTGCCACCTGACATCCAGCAGCGCTAGCCCCTCTCGGTCGCCGGCTGTAGTGGCACACCGCGTTCGCTTCCTCGATTCCATATTCAACGGATTTCAGCAGCCGGTCCCCCCTTGCAACGCCACTCACATCTCAAGAGTAAGCACGCCCCGCTTAACTAGCTGCAATGGCGAGAGGCCCCTGCCTCGCACCCCACCCACTCGTCCCTCGTGCGCGGCTCGCCAACGCCGCCCACGCCTGCAGCTGCTCTGCTGCAGGCGCGCCCGGCGCCCTCAAAGCTTACACGGCAGGTGCCCTCCCCTGAAAGACGAGGGGCGATGCAACGCGTATTGATTAAGCTGCCCTGCTGCAGACGCGCGCGCTCGAGTCCGCACGCTGCCGCAGCACGCTCTGCTTGTTTACTTCTGGACCAGCGTGAGTGTAATTGGAGTCCCACCGCTCTGCCTTGGGAGGCTGCGCCGCAGCGGCCGCTCTCTCCCGCAGCGCTCCTGTTCATCGCGCGCCCCTAGTTGCTGCCTGCCGCCGCCTGCCGCGCCTGCAGCTCCTCCAAGGTGGGGTAGTCCAGGTAGCCCTCCATGCCCAGGGAGTAGAAGGTGTCGCGGTTGTACCTGAAGGGTGAAAGGGGAGTGAGGGGAAAGGAGGGGAAGACAGGCAGGGTTCGTGTCATGGCAAGGGCAGGTCGGGCGGGGGATGGACGGGCAGCCCAGGTGCTCCCACCCGCGTCGTTCCACAGGCGATGGAGGCGGATACATGATGGGGAGCCAGCACTCTCAAGCACTCCTAAGCACTTCCGCAAGCACTCCCGCGCCTCTGCTATAGCCTCCTGCGACCGCCCTCGCTCCTCCCTCCTTGCCCTGCCTCCCTTGCCCGTGCGCCCCTCTCACTTGTTGAGCGGCGCGTGCAGCAGAAAGCGCTTGTGCATGTCGGGGTTGGCCAGGTACGGCCTGCGGGGAGGGTAGGAAGGGCAGAGGTCGGGGCCGTCCGGGGGTGGTTGGGCCTGGGCGGTCTTGCATGGCCTCGCCGGAGCCGCCGTGCCCGCCCCCCAAAACACGAGTCACCATCCCGTCAGGCCCCTCTCTCCAACGCGACTGCGTCCCACGCCGTGACGTGCGTGATGTGCCGTACCTGCCGTACGCCACCAAGTCGGCCTGTCCGGACGCCACCGCAGCGGCGCCCGAGCCGGCCTTGAAGCCGCCCGCGGCGATGAAGGTGCCCCTGGCGTGGGGGGCAACGTGCATGGGGGTGGCAGCGTGGCCTTTAAGCGCGTGCGGCTGAGATGCTGAAGTATCAGAGCTCGGCACCAGACCGCAAGCGCCTGAGCCAGCTGTAAGGCAGGGAACCAAGGTAGCGGCACGCTTACTTGCTGCCCACCCTCGATAAGCCCATTCACTATCTTTCTACGCACAGCCCCAAGGGAGGCAAGGCAGCGGCAGGCCCACCCCACACGAACAGCGACATAAGCCGGGGTGTTACGGCGCCATCCGACCCGCGTCCCCGCCCCCCACCCGGTGTGGGTCGGCCAACCTGTAGGTGCGGCGGAAGGGCTCCAGAGTGTGGCCATCCGCGTTGTCACCGTCCACGTTGCCTAGGGCCGGCAGCGAGGGGTGGGTGGGTTGGACACAACAATAAGTTGGAATCGTAGGATGCAGTAGTGAAGCGCCCCTAAGACTAATCCAAGTGCAAGACGCCGGGGGGCAGTAGCGAGCGCGAGCCGTGCTAGCTTCAACCCTGTGCAGCACACAATGTGTTACCTTGCAAGAGCACACCAGTACATAACACTACATGTTGTGAACATACGCAGCCGTCGCTCACCCAGCACGCGCGGCTCCACAAGGTGCAGGTAGGCCAGGCCGCGGCTGTTGAGCTGCTCCACCAGGTACACGTGCGTGGCGTAGGGCGTCGAGTCGAGGGCGTCCAGGAAGGTGGTGAAGGGGCTAAGCCGCAGGCCCACGCGGGAGGCGCCCACGGCTGCGCACACCGCGTCCACCACCTCGAGCGCAAAGCTGGGAAGTGAGGGAAGGCGGGGAGAGGGGGAGGAAGGGTGAGAGGGGGAGGGTTCGTGTCAGTGCTGGCGGCACGTTGGGCGAGGAGGGCAGCGCACACCGCGTGCACCGCGCCGAGCGTCAAGCTGGGAGGGAGAGGGACGGAGGGAGGAAGGCATGGGCAGGGTGGGGTTCATGCCGGGGGGGCAGAGGGAGGTGTGTTCGCCGGCCGAGCGCTGGGGCGTTGACGGATGGGCCGGCTGCCGGACGCAGCCTTTCAACGCCACCGCTCGCCTGGCTTACCGGCAGCGGTTCTCGATGGGACCGCCGTACTCATCCGTGCGGTCGTTGACGCTGTCCTTGATGAACTGGTCGATTAAGTAGCCGTTGGCGCCGTGGATCTCAACGCCTGCGGCGGTTGGCGGACGGCTCAGCGGTTGGAAGCCGGCCGGCCCCTGCCCAAGGCGACCGGCCCTGGCGGTTCCCTGCAAAGCTCCACCGAGCGCGCCCGCGACAGCTGCGGCGGCCCGGGCGTGGCCTCTACCGCCTCGTTGCCGCTGTTGTCTCCCTTCCACGCCTCCCACCCCAGGCCTCCGGGCCCCCGGGCTTCCCGTTCCCCGAGGTCCCACCATCGAATCCCGCCACCTCCACGGCGCCCTTGGCGGCGGCCACGTACTCGGCCACCACCGCCTTTATGTCCTCCTTGGTGGCTGGGGGAGGAGTGGGGCAGAGGGGGAGAAAGGGCCAGGGTTCGTGTGCTGCTGATGATGGCCCCCAGCTGCCGGCCCCAGCCAGTCGCTGTGCCGGGGCCGCGGTCAGGACCCCAGGGGTCAGGACCCCGGTGGCCACCTGCGCGCGGCGTGGGGTAGGCCTTGGCTCCGGTGGGCGTGTACACCTGACGGCAGGGGGACCGAGGGTGGCGGCAGGGGGACCGAGGGTGGCGGCAGGGGGGCATCGTGTCGTTGCGCCAGTGGTCCCCATTGCTGCACACACCGAGCGCCAGGGTTGCTACCCGGGCTGGCCGGGTTGCGGCCTTGGGGGCACGGCCGCCAACCCTCCGCTCCGCGCCGCCAAACCCCGGCACAGCCGATACACGGGCCTGTGCACGCGCACACGAAGAGCTAGCGGCGTGGCTGCTAGGGCTGCAGCCGGACGCTGGGATGCAGAAGGCCGCAGCGTTTGATGCTGTAGCGGGGACCCAGCTTCCCAGGGCGGTGACCCAGTTCCCCAAAGTCCCCACCCAAAGCCCCCACCTGGTACTCGGCCGAGGTGATGGGCCGGGTGGAGGACGACAGCGGCACGGCGCCGCCAATCAGGTCTGGCAGGCGGGCAGGCGGGCGGGAGTACCACGCGTGTGGGCTGGGGCGAGGGGAGCGCGCCGAAAACCGCACGACACGTACCCGAGCCCGTACGACACGTGCCCGGGCCCGTACGGCACATACCACAAGCCCGTACGACGCCACACGCCCGCAGCTGCTCACCAGGGTGCGAAGCGCGCCCGCAGTGCCAGAGCTGGCAGAAGAACACGGCGCCCTTGTCGCGGACGGCCTTGGTGACGGGCTGCCAGGCGGCCAGCTGCTCGGGCGTGTAGAGGCCGGGCGTGTTCATGTAGCTGGTGCAAGGGTGTGTGTGTGGCGGGGGGGCGTGTGTTCAGAGATAGGAACATACAGCGACGCGTTCCGCGCGGAGCGTGCGTTCTTGTGAAAGGAACGTAATAGCGTCATACGCTTCGAGGGGGTGGTGGCGCTTTGGAAATGCGTAACAGGCACGTAGCGTATCTGCTTGAGAGAACCCTTGTATGCCAATCCTTTTTTCCCAGACGCAGAGGCGCGCGCAGAGCCCGGTGCGGTCTCACCCGTGTCACCCGCACATAGGAGCTCACGCCCATACACACACTTGGGCTTCGCTCCCGCACTGGTGCACCGCTCTTGGCCGCATCCCTGACTGCCTGTCGCACGGCTAATATGCCAATCCCCCAGGGCGTCGTGTGCCGGGCTATGTTGACTATTACGAACACACTCTCTGCTACCCCCTGCTGTCCCCTGCGGCTCCCGCTCACCCCGTCCCCTGGGCGTTGATGTTGGTGGCCTCCGAGATCATCAGCGTGCCGGGCACCGCGCGCTGCGCGTAGTAGTTGGCCATGTAGGGCTGTGGGGGGAGGGGAGGGGAGGGGAAAACGAAGGGGAGCGTTTGTGTTTGGGCCTGTCCGGGCCGACCACGCTTTTGGCGTTGACCAGGTAGATACCGGGGTGAGGTAAGGGAATGAGTCAGACGTGCGAGGGCAGCGTAGCAGCCATGGAGCCACAGGAGGCCCCTCGGACCCACACCCAGCAGCGCCCCTAGAGCCTCAATAAGTAAAACAACTTGTGCACACACACCCTCCCCTCGACCCCAGGAGCCGTGCTCCTCCGGTCCAACCCTATGGCCCCAGAGCCCCGACACCAACCCCCGACGCACCTGCGGCACGCTGTTGAGCGCCCGCATGCGCGTGAGGGGCGCCTGGGCGGGGGCGAGGGGGGCAGTGGTGGGGCATGGAAGGGTTAGTGGAGGGCAGTGCAGCAGCGAGAGGGGCACCAGGGTCCGTCACGTCACTGCTCGTTCGGCGGTGAGGAGGGCGTGCAAGGGGGCCGGTGAGGAGGGCGTGCAAGGGGGCCGGTGAGGAGGGCGTGCAAGGTGAGCTGTGAGGAGGGCGTGCAAGGTGAGCTGTGAGGAGGGCGTGCAAGGGGGGCTGACGCAGCAGCCCGCAGCCCCGCGCCACCTCACCCCACGCACGCCACGCCCTCCGTACCCCTCCGCGCCCCCGTGCGACGCATCGCCCCCGCAGGCGGTGCGGTTGCTGCGCCCCTATGACCCTGTGACCCTGTGACCCTGTGACCCTGTGACCCTGTGACCTGTGACCTATGACCCTGTGACCCTGTGACCTGTGACTGTGACTGTGCTTGCGCAGCAAGGCCCTGCGCGGCCCGAGTGCAGCCGCGGCCCGAGTGCAGCCGCGGCCCGCTCTCCCCACCCACACCACCGACGCGCGTTCAACCCAGGGCGTGCCGCGTGGGTCGTGTTTACTATGCGTCCCTACTTCTAAACACCCCCCCAACCACTCACGTAGACGATGCGGTTGCTGAGCTGGAAGCGGCCGCCCCCGAGCGGGTAGGGCGCAAACAGGGGTGCCACGTCAGCGGGCACGGGCAGGGCCTCGCCCGCGCCCAGGTCGAAGGAGGCGGGGGCGGCGGTGGACGCGGAGGCCACCGTCGCGGCGGGGCTGGGCAGCGGGAAGGGGGGAGAGAGCGGGAGGGCGTGTTGGGGGGAAGAACGGAGGGCGTGAGGAAGACAGGGTGTGGCGGGGTGAGGGGCAGGTGTCAGGGCGGCGGCTGGTTTGGGCGGGATGCGGCGCCGCCACGCAGAGATGCCACCAGCTGCAGGAGGCAGGAGGCAGGAGCCAGAAACCAGGTGCCCTAGGGGTGCTTGTTTTATGGCAGTGAAGGGCATGTGGGGTGGAGGGCCGGGCTGTTTCAACCCATGGGTCGCGGCGCCCCTGTGGGCGTCGACGGCCATCAGCGGGACATCGGGTGGTCAGCGCAGCGCGGCACACCTGGCCGCGGCTTTGACGACCGGTCGCCGCGCGGGCGACGCGGCGCTTGTCGTGGTCATAGCGAGGCCTGTGCAGCGGGCGACGTGTTGTTTGGGGCGCGAGCGTAAGATGAAAGGCAATCGAGAATGCGCGGTGACTGCGTTTCCGCGTAGCTGCTATGGCGCTAGGAAGCGTGACTCCTTTAGAACCCGTGGGCATCCATCCGAGCCGCCGCAAAACCCTGGTGACGCGCTCGCAGCCGCTTACGCTCACTTCGCGCGTGCAGCTGCATTCTGGCTGACTGTGAGACAAAGGTATAGTTAAGTACAGCCACTAACTGCAACGCCAGGAGCAAGGGGTTATGGCGAGTGCAGGCCAAATCACGGCATAATCATATGAGGGCGTTACGGTTCGGAACTGTTCCCCGCCAGGTCACAACTCACTGGCCGTATGGTTTGTCTTCCTCTGGTATCGGGCAGCACTAAGAGCACCGCGAACAGACACACATGATTGCGGTTACAGTCGCTTTAGGAAAGTAGGCAGTCGGTTTACAAAAATGTGCCCAGGCCGCTGCCAGGACGGAACCCAGCGCCATGAGCCCCGGGCGGTGAAGATATGAGCGTTATGCGCACATGACTGGGAGTGACCTCCGCTCGCCTCTGTCGCTCATCTCTTGCCCCGCCCCTGCCGCTGCAGGTGGCGGCCATCCGCCGCCGCGGCCGGGTGCTGCAGCGCATGCTGGACGTCGCAGAGGGCGGCGGTGGCGGACGTGTGAGGCAGCGCAGGAGGGCGCCGCAGGAGGGGGCAGCACGTGCGTGTGGCGGGGGCGGGGGGGGAAGGAGGTGGCGTGGCGGGAGGGGAGGGTGGTAGGCGGCGGGTCGGGGCCGGGGCCTAGGGGGAGGGCGTGCCGTACTGGCAGGTGCAGGGATGGCGACGGCGCGGCCTCCTCATCAAGTTGGGTACTACAGCGCTTGCATAGGCAAGGGGTGTCATGAAAGCGGCTCCGGTTGGTGTGTGGGCATGTCATGACACATCGTGTCCTTGGCACAGCACGGTCCGTAGTGCCGACTGCCCGCCGGGCGCCGCACTCTTGAGGGGACACCTCCATCCCCATGGCTCTGCCAGCGCACCTTGGCCGCCTCCCCGGTGCCAGGAATCCGGACAGCCGCTTGCAGTGCTAACGGATAGCTCTCCTGCCATCTCGAGCATTACCTTTTCTGCACACTCGGCACCTGACAAGTAAGAATACTAACTTGACTAGACCTACGTCATGGGTGCGATCGTCGATCTGCCCATTTGCCGGTGCGAGCATCGGTCTTGCCCCCCCCCCGAAAAACCCATCGAAGGGGTTCTAGAGCTGCCTGCACGCCCTGGGGCTGAAGGTGGGGGGGATGGACTGGCAGCGTGCTGTACTCTGCCGTGGGACGTACTGTGTCATGACAGCTGTCGTGACAGCCTTGCTCACGGCCAGCAGAACAGTGTGCTCCGATGGGCCGCCGCAGGAGCCTCTACGCAGCGCAGATGGATTGCCAGAAGCCCAGCCGGACAGCTCACCGCCCGGTCGGCTTCTCACCGCCTCCCCTGCCCGCGCCTTTCCCCTTCCCTCCCTTCATCGACCTCCCCGCGCCCATCTCCGCCCCCTCGCCCCCCCTCGCGCCCCTCCCTCCCTCCGCCTCCCGCCCCTCTCTCCCATTCCTCCCCTCCGCCCCTTCGCCGCCGCCCTCCTCCCCCTCCCTCCCCCCTTCCCCCACAGCCCTTCCCTCGCTCCCCTCGCTCCCCAGCCGCACCCACCACACGTCCACATCGCTGCACACGTACACAGGGTCCAGCTCATCCTCGCCCACACGAACCCCCGCCAGCCCCGCCGCCGCCGCCGCCCGCCAGAACGCGCTCTCCGCGAACCGGTTGCGCCCGTGCGCCAGAAGCACTGCCGTACCGCCGCCGCCGCCGCCGCCGCCGCCCCTGCCGCTGGGCCCGGCCTCGCCGTCGCCACCGCTGCCGCCAACCTCGGGCCCCGAGCCGCCGCCGCCACCTCCGCTCCTCTGCGCCCGCCGCTGCTGTGCGGTCCCGGCCCCAGCCCTGGCCCCGAGGCTCGCCGCGGCCCCCTGCCTGCACAGCGCGGCCAGGGACTCCACCAGCGGCACCACGGCCTCCTCGCAGTACATGACGTCTGAGGGGGCGGGGGAAAGGTGCAGGGGCCGGCAGGGAACGGGAGGGGAAAACATCGGAAACGGGCGTGGGGAACTGGGCACGGGGAGAGGCCAGGGAGCGGCGTGCCCCCTTCGCCCCGACACGCCAAGCCCCTTGGGCAGCTCGGCGCAACAGGAACCCCCAGCCTGCATGCGAAGGCTGCAGCAGAGCCGTACAGCCGTACTGCCGTACTGCCGTCCGCGCCACGCACCGCAGGCCACGACGAGGTCGAAGGGCCCACCCAGGCTGCTCAGGTCGCTGCCCCAGCGGTGCTCAACCACCTCCAGCGCCAGGCCTGGGGTCGGGCGGGCGGGCGGGGCGTCGCGAGCGTAACCCGGGTGAGGGCAGCGGAGGAGATGCCTGCAGCTTCGGCAAGGAGGCACAGCCCGCCGGTACGCTGCATCACGTACGGCGCATCCGCATGCTGCGACATGATCAGACGTGTGTCATGACGGAGTGAGCATCACGTGAGGCGGTAAGTAACCCGGTTGCTGGGGGCCGCCGCCCCGCCAGTGCCGCCCACCGTTCTTGGCTGCGTTCCTGGCCAGCAGCGGCAGATTGGGCGCCAGGTCGCTGGTCACAGCCCGGGCCGCGCCCAGCGCCGCCGCGGCCAGGCCCACCAGGCCGCAGCCGGCGGAGAGGTCCAGGATGCGCCTGCGGGATGCGGGGGGAGGGGCAGGGACGGGAGGGGGGAAAGCTGGGTTCGTGTTCGTCTGCAGGGGCCGCAGCCAGCAGACGGCGGCCTCGCCTGGGAGAGAGGGCAGCAGGGGGAGCTGCGCTGCAGTTGGGCCCGCGCCTGCCTGGCAGTTGGGCCCGTGGTCCCCTGGCCTCGTGCCCGCCCACAGCAGCCCTGCCTCCTCATGCGCACACGCACACAAACAACCGCACGCAAACGCACACGCCGCCAAAACGGCAGCCGCCGGTGCGCCGCACCTGCCCGTCACCAGTTCGGCCGCCCTCCGCTCCAGCATCTTGGCCACCACGATGCTCGAGTCCCACACCGTGCTGGCGAACGAGCCGCCGCCGTCGGGGCCCGAGGCCGTGAAGCGAGCCTGGCGGGGGCACACCAGACACCGCGGCGGGCCGTGCCACAGGGGATGCCGCACTGTGAGCAAGGCAGCGGGAGGGCGCTTGCATGGGCGTTGTTGTTGGGTGACGGCGACGATGCTGCCACTGACTGGAGACCGGTCGGCGTCTTACGGCGTGTGCATGTGTTACGTACAGTCTGGCTGCCCGCCACGTCTCACCTGCTCCACGGTGAGCGGGACCGCCTGGCCGCTCGGCCGCGTGAGGGGGTGCAGGTAGGGGCGCTGGAAGCGGTCGCGGTCGGGTCTGTGGGGTTGGGGCGGGCGGGGTTGGGTGTGGGCTTGGCAGGGCCAGGGGCAGGACGGGCGGGGATGAAGCTGGGGAGGGGCGGGGTCTCCCAAACCCCACCCAACTTTTTGGCTGTGCCGCTCACCTGTGCTCGCGCTTCCAGGCCCAGCTCGCTAGAAACTTGGACACCGAGCTCGCTTGCTCAGCCTGTGCTTCCGTCGTTGGGAGAGTCTGCGCCGCATTTGCATGCCGCTCCGACGACGGCTCTCCTCGCGGCCGCTTGGCAGCACGCTCGTCAGCCCCCATCTTCTGTCTCCTCAGGCTTGCGAAGGCGCTGTCGTCTGTAATTGTGTGCAATGGCGACAGCCCTCGCGAGCCTGCCAAACTATGCTTGCGCCCAGTTACGGTAGCTATACGCCGATTATGTCCTTTCGTGACGCGACGCGCTGATGACTTCAATGTCATATGCGTGCCTGGGTTTGGCCGCGTGCCCCAAGGGGTGGTGTGATGTGCATCGGGGCACTGCCATGTGTTTCGGCAGCGCGGTGTTTCGGTATTAATAGTCCTCTAGTCCCGACACGCGCACTCGGCTGCCGGTTTCGTCTATCGACGACCGCGCTGTGTACAGGAGTTGAGGCGCTGTGAGCGGCAGGAACCAGGGGAGGAACCCCTGGCAGGAACGTTGCCCAGGCAGTACAACCTTGTGCGGAGTAGTGTCCCTTCATATCTGTCTTGCCCTCATTCTGTGCAGAGGTGTTAACGCACTGTTTGTAAACTTGAAACGGAACCCTCTCTTGTCATCGTCCGCGGCGCACCGCCGCAACAACCCTAACACACATGCAGCTCGCGCGGCCGGCGGAGGGTCTGCGCCGCCGGCCGCGAGGGCCACGGATGATGGAGGAGGAGGAGGTGACAAGGGGGATCTAGGCTACGGAAAGTGCACAAGCAACCGGAATCTGAGTGGCATCGCTCCATGGCCTCACGCTAGCAACCTTGTCGCCTTCCCCATGCCACGCAGGCACTGTGAAAACAACCTGGAATGCCGTCGCGGGCGACTGCCTTTTGCCGAGGTTCCGAGAGGTGGTTTCGGGGCGCGGTGTGGCTGCTCACGCGGCTTCACGTCGCCACGCTTGAGTTTGCCCGCACGTACTTCGTGATTGTGGCGGAGGACGCGCGCAAGGAGGCGCATGGTGAGACGCGAGCATTTCCCGCGCGCCCTCTATATAGCTATGAAAAGTCGGGGTCGCACCTCTGAGGAGGGGGAGGGCCCGGGGGCGGCTCCGGACAGGAGCGTGACGGCTGGCGGCCACCAGACGGCCGCCGCACGACTGGCGCTGGCTGTCGTACATGCCGACGGCGGCAGCGGCGGTGGCGCCGCTTTCACCTTCATGCCGCCGCCGCTGCATGCCGTCGCCGTCACCACCCATGCCATGGCCATGCCAGGATACACAGACATAGTCACAGACACAACCACAAACATAGACACAGCCAAAGATGAGAGCCCCACGTCGACCACCCATGCAGCGCATGTTGATTGGCTTGTTAGCTCAGGGGCCCGCAGGCAGTGAGCAACTGAGCATGGACAACATCCTGGGCCCGCAGGCGATGGACGTGTGCGTCACCAACGTGCAACAGCACGGTGCCACGTAAAGCTGCGGAAGCGCGTCAGCATGACATACAGCGGGGCCTGGTGCGTGTTGGTCTTGGGCAGGCGCATGTCGACCAGCCAGTCCTGCTGCGTGGTGAAGGTTTCACCCTGGGCAGAGTAGTCGGTCACGGCGTACATCAAGTCCAGGCCGATGCCCCAACGAAGAAAGGAGATGGATGCCTTGGTTCTGCGGGGCGTGATGTGGCAGGCCTTGGGGAGGACAGCGATCTCGCCGTGCTGCAGCCCGCTGATGCATGGCGCCAGAGACGAACCGCGTTTCATTCGGGCTGCTCTGGCACCACAAGCACGGCACGGGGCACGTAGCGCAGCACATGGACGTGCGCTACGCTGGAAGGGGGGATGGGATCCTCCTTACTTCTCGTGCAGCAGCAAGCCGGTGCCTGGTAGGTGGAAGGAACGGGGGGAAGAGGGTTTGGCACAGCTGTAGGCCCCTTCCTGCACTCTGCCCCTACGACCTCTACGAGCCCCCACGAGCTGCCACGAGCCAGCTGCTATGGTCTGTAGTGGTTGAGCCAGCTGCTATGCGTACCTGTAGCGCCGTTGTTGTTGATGTGGTGCAGCTCAACGCACTCGTTGTCTGTGAAGAAGTAGCGTACACCACAGAAAAAGGCGCCGACCGCTGGTGTGCCTTGCGCGTCCTTCTCTGAGCCCAGCCGCTCCAGCTGGTGCAGGTACTCGGGGGTCAGCGCTGTGCCATCCGGGGCCAGGTCCGAGCTGCGCCATAATAGCAGCTGCTGGCGCTCAGCCGCCGCATGCCGCCGTACCAGACGCTGAGCTAGGGGCACTCATGCTGCGTGGCGCTGCATCACTACGTACAGCTTGGCTGGCAAGGGGTTACTGGGGCCCAGAGCTCTGCTGTTCAGCTGTGCGCATAGCTGATCGATGTCGTGATGAGACAGCTCCTCGATGCCTGCGCACTTCTCCGCCATGTCAAGCAGCTGCTGCGCCGTGGGGTCGCCTGCCTGGCGATGTCGTGTGCTGAGCACGAATGCATGCTCAACGGAGCGCCAGAGCCAGCGGCCCATCCATGCGTGCGCCTGGCTCTGGCGCTCCGTTGAGCATGCATTCGTGCTCAGCACACGACATCGCCAGGCAGGCGACCCCA
>BDDC01000346.1:9834-33422 GCA_001662425.1 Chlamydomonas sphaeroides
CGTTCCCTCGCGTTCCCTCGGGTCTCGGCGGCCACACGTACCTTTGGTCTGGGCCCAGGCTTGGCCCGGCCGCCATGTCCCCACGCTGTCCCCCAGCTCCCAAGACCCGCCGAGCAGCATTCCCCCACCCCCGCAATGCACTGCGCTGCTCTGAGCCGCGCCGTGCCGTGCCGCCAGGCACGGGATGCCGCCTCAATACGCCCGATCGGCACGCCCGGCGTCGTGGCCGCACCTGACCGCCCCTGCTCGCCCGCGCACCCCTCCTGCCTACTCAGGCTTACTCCTGGCTGGCGCTGTCGGACTCCAAGGCCGCGGCGCTGACCCATGCCGGCCGGCTGTCGGCCGACCTGGTGCGGGGGGCCTGGGGGCTCAAACTTGCGATGGCTTGTAATTGTCAAGCCCGTGGCAGCGCGTGGTTGCAATGGGCCGCCATTTATGTATGGGGCAGAGCGTGTTGCCGGCCGGCTGTCACGGCACCGAACCGGTGCGGCGGTTCACTGGCATTCTGCCTTAACTTACAATACATACGGTAGCGCTTTCGTCATGATCGATTGGCTGTCTTGTCGGACGAGCTGGCTGGGCGGCTGGCCTGGCCGCAGTCGCCAACCCCCACCTTCCCCCCCATCCCGCCTTGCCCTCAACACACCTGCAATCCCCGCAGGCCAGCCCGGCCCTGGTGGAGCAGCTCTTCCAGCAGTACACGGTGGCGTACGGCAAGGTGTACGACAGCGCTGGCCAGGTGCGTGCCGCACGGCGTGCACGACTCCGTGCTGGGTCCCCTGCTCGCCCGCCCCTCCCGTGTTGTGTTGCGGCGGCGCTGTTCGTTGGCGCAGATACGCGGCAGGGCGGCTGTCGCTGCTACCGAGCCTACTGGGGAGGCGGCGGCGCTGGGGGACGCGCTGAGAGGTTCTTCATCACCCTCTGTAACCGGCACACAGGCGGCTGGGGCTCGGCTGGCGTTTGAGGACAACCTGCGCGAGGTGCGTAGCGAGACTGAGCCCCACTCACAGCACAGAGTCCGCTGCGAACACTGCAAGCCGACAGGTTGTGGTTGTGGCGGCGGCACGGTGTGCGGTGTGCTGTGTGCGCTGCCAGCATGTGCGCTCGTCGCGGCCCCACCCGGCACCACACTGGGGTTCTGTTCTGCTTCACACTCTACACTTGACCACACACGCCCGGCCCCGCCACCTCACTGGTGCCGGCCGCTCTCGCAGGTCGCCCGCATCAACGCCGACGCCAGCTCCACCTTCTACGTACGTGCGGGGGCGCAGGGGCAGCGGCCGCATGCAGCAATGCGCCGCAGCTGCCTCTGCCTGTGTCTGGCTGGGCAGGGCGTAGCCCCCTTTACTTTCCCTGCCTCCCCTGCCTTCCCTGCCCTCGGCTCCCGCCGCAGGCTTCGTGCAATCAGTACTGCGACCTCGACTTTGCGGCCTTCTCCTCCACCGTGCTCATGGAGGCGGGGCCCCCGGAGGCGCCGCCGCCTGGGGGCGAGGAGGAGCCGCCCATGACGCGCACGGGGCCGCTGGGCGAGGGTGCGCGGGGGCGCCTGGCCACTGTGGTCACACTGTGGGGCCCGTGTGCATGGCAGCGTCGCTGTCGTACCCCAAGCTCCCCGCTCAGGCTCCCTACCCCAGTCCACATACTAGTACGTCCGCTTGGCCCGTTCCCCTTTCCCGCAACAGTCCTGGGCGACCTGGGCTCGGGTGGGCTCTTCTCGGGCGGCCGCCGCTCGCTGACCGACTGGCCGCCGCCGGTATGTTGGGGGTGCGCAACTGGTTAGAGAGGTTGCGAGCAAAGGAGAAGGTGGCTCCACCCGGGATGGGAACAGGGGCGCAGGCCCCAGCTTGTCCTTCATCTAGGGCTGCCGGCCGGCTCCGCCAGCGGGGTGGGCTACTTCAGTGTAAGGCGGTCCTTGCGTAGGCGCCCACCACCCTCTCAACCAGCGTTCTTCGTGCAGGCACTCGTCTGGGGCGCGACCCCTGGCCCCTTCACCCGGGGCACGCTTGAATGCAAAGAAATGGGAGCCACCGCTCCCCCCGGCCTCGCGCTAGCACAGGCCGCCGCCCAGCCAGCCAGCCAGGCACGGCCAGGACGCAGGGCCCGCCCTCGCTACAACATCAGGCCCCAACGCAGCTATGCTTCCGCTTGGCACTGCCAGCTAAGGCTGAGGTCGGCCGCGTGCCGCGGCCGCGGCCGCCGCCCCTGCCTCCCGAGCTCCAACGGTGCCGACCGCGCCACGGCCCCCCTGTACCCCCTGTGCCCCCCTGTACCTCCTGTACCTCCTGTAGGCTGTCGACTGGCGGGCGGCGGGCAAGGTGACCCCTGTCCGCGACCAGGGCACTTGCGGCAGCTGCTGGGCCTTGTGAGAAGGGCGGGAGGGGGCGGGAGGGGAAGCGCAGGGGAGCTAGGTGGGGAGGCCCCCACCAGCACAGCACAGCGCCGCCAATCGACTAGTGCGGCTGCACTCCTGCCTGCCCCCACGTCCGCCCCGGCATGTAGCCGCCCTGGCATCCGACTCCTCCCTCTCCCTTCGCACCCATGATCCCCTTCACCCCCTGGGCCCCTGATTCCACCGCAGCGCCGCCACCGCCGCCATTGAGTCGGCCTTCCTGCGCCTCGGCGCCGCCCCCGGCTGCAGCAGCCTGGACCTGAGCGAGCAGCAGATGGTGTCGTGCGTCAACAGCGCGCGAGGCGACTACGACTCAAAGTGAGCCCCAGCATGCGCGCGCGCGCGCCCGTGCTGCACAACATACCCTATCGTCTGTGCGTGCTATGTAGCCCCACACGCGGCACAGCACGCCCCGGGTGGAGTGGCGCATCGGCCGTGCACAGAGCGAATGCGGTTACATGCGTGTAAGTTGCTCTTACCGTCTTACGCTCGAGTGGCATTTCCTGCCGGCGGCTGACGCCAGCAGGCCTACTTGCTGGGGCACCTCACACACATCTGCTGGGGCACCACACACACATCTAACCGCATTCCCTCTTCGCACGGCCGACGCGCCATTCCACCGGGGGCAGGCTGGGCCGCGCTTCCGCAGTGGCGCATCTAACCGCATTCCCTCTGCACTGGCGCATCTAACCGTATTCGCTCTGCGCACGGCCGACGCGCCACTCCACCCGGGGCGTGCTGTGCCGCGTGTGGGTTTCTGTTCTACCTAACACTGGGAGTTCTGGGACACGCACGGAGGCCCTGGGCTGTCCCTCGAGCCGCCCATCGCCCGCGCCAACTGCCTCCTCCTGCCCGTGCCTGCCACGGCGTCGGCGTGTCTTACTGCTCTGTCTTCGCCGCCATCCAACGCAACAAACCGACACACGCTCATCAATATCACTTGGGATGCGTCGCTTCGTGTTCCACGCACCCACGCCGCCCCGCTGCAGGGGCTGCAAGGGGGGCTGGTCGGGCGAGGCCATCGACTACGTCTACCGCTACTGGCAGGTTCACGAGAGCAAGTGAGCCGCGTGATGTCAGCCACGCAACGACACGCACGCAACTTACAGCAGCAGAGCATGCCGCGACACGTCCAAACGCATGCCATAGGGGCGGCGGGGTGGGGGTTCACAAACAAGGGACCCTGCATCGAGCGTACACCACCGGCAGCTTTGCTACATTTATCGCTCTCCACCGTGTCATCACCACCCCGCTGGCCGCAGGTTCCCGTACAGCAGGACCACGGGCACCTGCAGCGCCTCGCTCACCAACCAGGGCCCGGGCGACAGGGTCAAGCTGCAGCGCACCTACTACGCCAGCACCAGCACCAAGCGGGAGGACAACATGAAGAAGGTGCGCCGCCCGCCGCCCGCCGCCCGCCGCCCGCCGCCCGCCGCCCGCCGCCCGCCGCCCGCCGCCTGCCGCCCGCCGCCCGCCGCCCACCTGCCTGCCCGCCCGCCCGCCTGCCGCCCGCCGCCTGCAATTTTGAGCCTGCCAGCAATACGGCCCCTGCCGCCAGCCAACCACGGCCCTCCCGCCCGCCGTGGCCTGCCTCCCTCTCGCAGTGGGTCGCCGTCGCGCCCACAGGTGGGGTGGCAAGGCCAGCTTGCTGCCAGCTGCGGGTCTCTATCCCCGTCTGGCTGCTGGGTCCCTGCAGAACGGCGCTAGGCTTAGCGCAGCCGAGGTCGTCTATCTCATCCAGTTGACAGCTATTTGTTCACCACGGCCTGTTCGCCAGTGCCCGGCGGCCCTCATGGCACTCATGCATGCTCGTGTCTCAGCGGGCCCCACTCGCCGCTCCGCCCCGCAGTCATTTACTTTTGTGTGGAGAACTCCTTCCGGCTGTACGGCGGCGGCGTGTACCAGCCCTCGAGCTGCGACGACTGCCAGAACCACGCCATGCTGGCCGTGGGCTACGAGTGAGTCGCGGTATCCATGCCGCGCATCCATTAAAATAGAAGTCATCAGAAGAAAAATAGGGAAAGAGGTACAGCGAGCTTGACTCGCCGTGGTTTAAGGATATGGGGTGATCAGGAGGGCAGCAGCCCCCTTCGCGCCCTGTCCTCCGAGGCACCACCATACACCACAGGGCCGCGCGGCGTCTTTGAACGAACGCAAAAGGGGTGCGGCGTGTCTTTGACCGCAAAACGGGTGCGGCGTGCCTGGTACGCATCGCTGTGCGGCGAGATGGGCGCTCTATAATGAAGAGCTAGCGTGGAAGCCAGAGTCGGAGGGAAGGCGGCATGCGCAGCACACATGGGGAGTGCTGTGCCGCGTGTGGGGTTCTGCGTGTTTTACTTCACACTTGAAACACGCAGCCAGCGAATGTGTTACGCTTGACCAGGCAATGCGCGGCGTGCATTACGCACGGTAAACCCTGCCCCCCGTGCAACCCCTGCTTCCCCTGCCCCCCCCCCGTGGCCCGCCCTGCCCGCCCTGCCCCCCCTGGCCCCCGTGCTATGTATTGTACGGCAGGTCCCGTGGGTTTCTGCCGTACTGGCTGGTCAAGAACAGCTGGGGCTGGGATTTTGGCGGCCTGGAGCTGGGCTACATCAAGGTTGGTGCGGCGCACATGGATGGCTTCCATGCCAAGTAGTCGGGGCGTGCCATGGGACGTGTACATGCATTGTTTACATGCGTGCGTTTGCGCCGCGTGTCCGTTCCGCGGCTTGCAACATCTATGAAGGTGGACCCGCGCCATGCGGTCCCCGACGCATCCTCTCATGCTGTGCTCGGGCGCTTGAGGCTTAGGAGCGACCTCGCGTCCTCTTATGGCATTGTTGTTGGCGCCATACAGCCACCTCCGGATCCCCCACGCACGCGCACACACGCCCGCAGGTCAAGATGGTCAACGGCGGCTCCAGCAAGGGCACATGCGGCATCGCGCAGAGCCTCATCCAGCCCACCAGCCTGGTGCGTTGCGGCCGCTGCATGCCGGCAGGCTAGGCAGCAGTGGCCGCACCAACCCGGAAGCAAGGGTCTCGCTGTAGGGCCCTTACGGAAACGCTCGGAGCGGCGCGCGGCCGGCGGCGCCGCCTCACACGCAGTGGCCGCCGGAGCCACCGCCTCCCCAGCGCTGGCCGCCCTGCGCTGCGCGGCCCGAGCAGCACGCTAGTTGCTAACCCTAACCCTAACCCCGGCGCTTCGCGGCATGCAGCTCCCCTCCCCTCCCCTCCCCTTCTCGGCATCCCCCGCTTCCCTGGGCTGCCTGCATCGCAGCCCTGCACCCCCAGCCGGGGCCCACAACCCCCGGCAGGCCCTGCTAGTACTGGTAGCCAGTGCCCGAACTATCTCGCCTCCCTCTGGCCCCCGTGCCCCCGCGCGCTGGCCCCCGCCCGCCACCGCAGTTCACCGAGCGCCTCGGCAGCAAGTGCCCGCCGCCGCCGCCCTCGCCGCGGCCGCCGTGCCGCTTCGCTGCCTGCGAGCTCCTGGATCCGGACCGCCTCAACGGAGGTGCCGTACTGGTGCGCGACAGCCCGCCGCCGCCCCGCCCGCCCATCATTCGACGGCCCACGGGCTTCGTTCACGAGAGATCTCCGCCATCGGAGGACGAGGATCTCGAGGACCTGGATGATGATCTCGACCGATTCGGCCGGGAGCGCGGACTGCGGGGCCAGGCAAGGCGGAGCGTGATCAGCGCCGAGGCGCCGCGGCGTGCTGAGTGATCGACGTGTGATCCATGTTGCTTGGGTCATACGCACGTCTGCTAGGACACGGGCTCATGTATGAGTTCGCACGTACATACCGACTCTAGCGGCCACAGGGCCCTGTGTCCGCTCACACCGGCGTGACGCCCACATAGCTTTGCACCTGCTCGCATGCCTTCTAGCTTGTTCGTATGTTTATCGTTTACATTGTAGCGCACAAGTCACCCCCGTGAGTACGGCTTGGCAAGTGTTCTTGCGATGCGGCTGACGCGGCTGGCCGTGCGCTTTTTCGTATGGCCGTGTGCTTGTTCGAATGCATTACATAAATTATGGTGGCCCGAACAGAAAGCAAGCGGCCTCCTACATAAAGCGTCTGCGCGCTGCCAGGCAAGGTGTGCGCTGGTGTATGTGTGTGCACATGTCTCTCAGCAGGTGGCCGTTCCCCCTGGCCCTCCTTGGCTGAGCATTATTAGCAGCTCGACCGCCGCTCCGTACCTGCCACGGTCTTAGCCATGGCGCCCGGCGCTCCTGTTGCTTGTGTCGATCGTCTGGACTGCCGCGATAGGTGTGCAACACATCCTGTCTGACCCGTGGCCGGTCGCGGCCGGCCGGTCCCGTTTACTTGAATCGCCTGGCCCCGAGGTGCTGACGCGCGCGTGTTCTCATGCTTAGATCGTATACCGTGCATACTGCTGCTCGCTTTCTTCTCGTAGCCCCGCGCGTGCACCGCACGCTGTACTGTGTTGGCGGTGGGCGCTTGCATGCGTGCTTACTGCGGACTTGTTTAAATGCCGTTTTGCAGCGGCAAGCAAGTTGTGCGTGGCGCGCCCTGATAAACCGTTCACCGTCCACCGTCTACCGTCTGTTCCCGTGGGCTAGGAGGCGTGCCGCTTGCGGCAGCGCTTGAAATCGGTCCCAGGCCAGTGACATGCAGGGGAGCTCCCAGGTGACATGCTACACCGCGCCTGTGCTTCTGTCAAGTTGGGAGCTAGCACTTTACTGGGATCTAGCCCTGCTGCCCTCGTGCGCCGCGAGCAGTGGAGGCGGCTCCTTCCCTGCCGCACCACAGCCACCACGCCTCAAAGCTAAGGTCGCGGATATTGTGGGTGCGTGCACGGCCATGCGCGGCCCGGACCGAGGGAGGGTCCTTAAGGGCCCGCAAGGAGTGCCCGGCGCCGCTTTTCCTACATAATCAGTTGGGACAGTGTAATAGAGGGCGGCTCACAGCTCCTGAGGCTTTCGATTCAAAGCCAGCTTGGAAGCCTAAGTAGCTTCTGAGGCTCAAGACATGCGCACGGCCGGGTAGGTGCCTGCGTCTACAAGGCGGATGGGGCTCGGAATGCATAACTGCTGGCACACGCGCGCGTTCGAACTCCCCTAAAGCCTTGGAAGAGTCCCTTTTTAGTCCCCTTGAAGCCTTGGTACAATCCCGCATAGCGCCCTGGCGAGACCCGCCGCCTCCATCATAGCACATACCTTGCGGCCAGGTCGCTGCAGGCTCGGTCAAGCAAGGCCCTGGCCTGCCGCCGGCCTGCCGCCGAGCGCTAGCGGACGGCCGCACAGGCTGACGTATGCCCCACCGCCCCGCTGCGCGCTCGCTGGCGCCCTGCGTGCCGCCCGGTGACACCATGGTTCGGACCGGCATGGCCACGGAGCTGGGCCTGGAGGACAGGCCCAGGCAGTTCAAGGGCCCCCTGGCGGGCGTGGCCGACAACCCGGACCGCGGCTACGCGCTCCACACGTACTTCAAGGTGCGGCCGCTGTACGGCAGCGTACGGCAACAGCACTGAGTGCTGGTACCATGGTACGGCAGCGCACGGTGCGCGACCGCGCTGCGTCACGGAGGGGGGCCCCTGGGCCCCGTGGACCGCGCTCCGGTCAAGACAGCAGCGCGGAGCTGTGGCCATGGCGGGCGATTCAGTCAGAACCATGCGAACCATGCTGTGGCTTCCAGCTGGGTCTTCGTTTCGAATAGCTAGGGTCACCTGTCTGGCAAGGGTCATCTAGCCGTATGTGCAGCGTCGGGCTGACGCGCCACTGCTGCGCTTGCGAGGCCCCCCTCCCGCCGTATCGCAAAGACGCTAACACCTTAAACTTTCCAGCTGCGCATGGGTGCATGGCTTGCCCCCGAAAGAGGCCACCCAGACCATCCCTTCAACCCACACGTTGCCTCCTCTCTCTGACACGCCACAATGTGTCCGTCACCACACCGCCACCGACTAGCAGGAGCGCATTGCTTATGTTGTGCTAGCTGTGTTTCCTGGCGGTGCTCCGTTTGTGTGTGTTGTGTCAGCAAGCGTACGGCAGGCGTGTGCTGGCTCAGAGGTCTAGCGTGGCAAGGCGCCCAGACGGCTAGTCTGGAGCAACAGAGAGGCCAGCAGCCGAACGGTGCTGAGCTCCACCACGAGGCCTCACGCTATGAGCCTGGGATGAGCGAATTTCTGGTACGTCTGTAGAAGCTGACCTTGCCAAGACCAACACCAACACCCCAACACCAGCCCCCTCCCGCACTCACAGGTGCTCAGCAACGGCACGCTGGGCCGCATGGTGCCGTACGTGCAGTACAAACCCAGCCCCGAGGACCCCGCCGTGTGAGCTGCGCGCGAGCGGCTGCGGCTGGGGGGCGAGCAGCGCACCCGCCACGAGTCCTGCCGGGGCGCAACAGCTGGCGCGCCTCAATCCTGGAGGCTCGCGCGCGCCACGGCAGCGCTCACATGGCGCTGGTGGCCGGGTCGGCCGCATGGTAACGCCCGGCGCCCTCGCCCGTGCCTCGCCGCAGGCTGGTCAACACGCTCTCAGGGCTCCGTCTGGAGCCAGCGCAGGGCGACGAGGCCTCGCTGGAGCTGTGGCGGCAGGCGCTGGGGGAGCACAACGACACGGTGCGTACGGCAGGAGTACGGGATGTACGGAATGTGCGGAGCGTACAGAGGTCCACCCCTTTGCGCAAGGTTGCGCCGCGCAGCACGCATGCCGGGGGCCACAGGGGCCGCGGGTTTGGCGGTTGGCGCCCGGGGCCCGGCCGCGACGGGAGCCCGTGCCTTGGGCGCACCACGGCACTGCCCCGCCGCCGCCATTGTCCGGGCGCCCCCGCCCTCCACTGAAATCGCGCGGCGCTAAGTCGATGTAGTGTTGGGGAGGCACCTCACGTCCTCGCGTCCCTCCTCGTGCGTCGGGTCGATCAATCAACACCCAAGCCGCCGCCGCCCATGCCCTCTGCAGCCGCCCGAACGCTTGCGCGGTTATGCCATGCGCAGCATGCGCACTCACTGCGGCCTGCGCTCGGTGTGGCTCCTAGCACCTGGCGAGCTGAGTCCACGATTGGCGGCCGCCCCTCCCACCCGCCTTGCTCAGGACGAGCGCGGCGCCATCAGCGCGGCCTTTGAGAAGCGCATCAGCGCCAACCTGAACTACATCTGCATGGACCCCGAGTGGCACGTGACGCTGGGCTCCGCCACCGGCACCCTCACCACCATGCGCAGGGTGCCGCAGTAGCCGCAGGAGGCCGAGCACGCGGCTGGGAGGAGCGGCCGCTGAGCAGAGACCCGCGGCGGCGCGTCTGCGGCCCGCGGCCCGCGGTCCGCAGCCCGCAGCGCTGAGGCGCGGCCGGTCCAGGGGGCCCAATCTTGAGGCCGCACAGCTCCGCATGGCTGCCGGTGCAGGGCCCCAACCGGGGCGCCCTCGACACCGAGCGCCGGGCGCCGCAGCAGGCGGTCCGCGGGTGCGGGCCCCAGGAGCTACCGGGCCCAGGGGCCCGGGCCGTGGGTCGGGGCTCGGCCACGACGACCGCCATGTGCTGTGGGTGGGAGGGCAGAGAGGGGGAGAGAGGGAAAGTGAGGCAGGGGCAGGGAGAGATGCTGCACAGAAGGACAGGTGTATGGGGTGATCGGAAGGCAGCCCTGGCGGCGTGCTGCGGGGCCGGCGCGGCTGTGTCAAGCAAGAGGGCAGTGAAGCAGGGAACAGCTGGACATTGGGTGGCCTGCATCGGCTGCGTGACAGCCGAGGAGGCTGGCTTGCAACGCCTTTGCCGCCAGACGCCGCCGGACGTGCGATGGCGCGCAAGCAAGGGGCCGCTGTGGGGCCGGAGGTTGGGAAATACTTCTCGGCTCAGACATCCCGAAAAAGATCTTGTCGGCAGACAGAAGTCGCTGGGGTAGGCGGCACGCGACACAGCGCCATCCTCACGACCAGGGCCCTTCCGCCCGGGCCATCCCACTGCCACGCCTGGCCATCCCGACTGTCGCACGCGCCATCCCGTCGCTGGCAGCCCACTCCGCCGGCCATCCCGACCGCCGCGCGCGCCATCCTACCGCCGCCGAGAGCCCCGTCGGGATATGCTCACTCCCAACTGCGGCCGTGTCCCGACAAGAAGTTTCAGAAGTCCTGGCCGGATGTCACCCTCCTGTGCGGCCCGCTGGCGGAGGGGGCTGCGCGCAGCGCAGCGGGAGGGGGGGTGGCGCGGCACGGGAACCTGGCGGTGATGCGAAGGGTGGGTGCTGGCTGGGGCCTTCCGAACTAGCCAGCTGGAAGTGGGGAGCTGTATTGCGGCGGCCGGCATAGGGGCGGCGGCGATCCTTTGGGTGCGCGCTGCCCACGTCAATAGTGCCAACCGTGCGCCCGCAGGGCAGGTGAAGCGGCAGCGATGGCCGCTGGTCGAGCAGCTGAAGAGGAAGCTTGGCGGCAGCTCGTCCTGCACCCGCACCGGGGGAGGACTAGGGACGGCCTCCTGCTCACCGCCCGGCCCGCCCGGCCGTCCGCCACCGCAGCGCCGCATAAGAGAACATGTGCGGCGGGCATGTGTTGGGGGGGCCGGGCGGCAGTTACTTGCGTTCAAATACTCATCTGCCCAGCTAATGGCGCCCGCGGGTACATGCGGCGGCTGGTGTACAGTTGACGCCGCCTGCAAACCGGCTGCACTGCAGCTTGGCATTCGCTTGTGGTCGAGATGGGCTGCCTTTGCTAAGCGTCATCATGCTCATGCGCACTCGACGTCCAGGTAGCCCTGACAAGGATTCCAGAACGTGTTTGCCCGAACGCGGCAGTGGCGCGGGGGCTTGGGTGGGCCGACAGGAGGGAGCCTCCTGGGGCCAGCCGATAGAACGAAGACGGAGGTGCTGGCAGCTCGGCTTCGTACTGCATTCGTGCGGAAGGGGGTGCAGCCGCAGTCGTCGGCCTTCGAGACACGTTGTCATCACGGAGTTCGTACGCCCGGCGCCGTGCGGCATACGGTAACGCCGAACTAACGTTGCTTAGCATCCGCCTGTTCCTCCTGAGCAATTATCGTGTAGCATATGTTGATAAGGCAATGCAGCATCAACACTTGCCAGCCCTTCATCGGCGCTCAACGTGTGCAGGAGGAAGTATGGTGTTTGCCCCAGCCCCAGCTATGACCGCATAATGACCGGCGATGTGCGTCAGGTCTGAGTGGCCTTATTTCGGGGCGAGCCATGCACCCACGCAAAGCTGGGGAGGTTTGACCCTTGGGTCACCTCGCCACTTACGTCCAGCAGTTGGCAGTAAGAACCTGATCAGCAGCTCACTGTGCGTTTGTGTGGAGGATTGGACGTCCGTCGTCCGCTGCGCTCATGCGCTGTGAATTAGTTTGGCACTCATCCGAGCACTTATATTTAGCTAAAGTTATAGTAACTACGTACCCAGCATACTTCGCTGATGTGCGACGGCTGGGTTCGCAGTCCCAGCATTACTGGTCACATTCCACACCGCCGCACAGCTGAGCAGCTCAAAGCAAACTTATCTAGTTATATAGCACAGGATACATCAAGTTACGAGTGGATACTGCGTCGGCAAAGCACTCACCGTTACCGGCAGCGATGACGGATGCCGTGCAATTTGAGCGCGTTGAGCTGAGTGAAGCATAATGAGCATGTCGAGAGTGGCGGAGCCCGCTGCGGAGGAGGCCAGCGAGGCGGCATCGCTTCTGACGCGCGTCTGGGCTCGCGTAAAGCATGATAGTCTGGTGAGTGACCTACGTACTCCCTGCCCTCGCGTTATTGTAGGAAGGCTCCACAGCTGCTGCTTGGAAAAGGGTCCGTACCCTTGAGAAACGCTGCGGCTACCGCGAGCACCTAGTAAGGTTATGGACGTTACGTAGACGCAGCAGCAGCGCATCTGGGCATGCCCCTGCATGCAGGCGCCGCGACGCGGCGCCTCATACGCGCACACGTCTGTCTCAGCCGTCTGCCTCTATGCTGCATAGCGGCGTTACCTGGCATAATTGAGCACACTAGCCATGGAAGTTGCGGGTCTTGGTCATGCGATGCTTGCGCTTTGTTGCTTCTACGTCGTGCCACCCCATCCAGCGCACAAGGCCATCGCAATCCACTATCTTGCCTTCTAGAGCTCTCAAGGCGTAGCGTCCGTACGTCTGTCGTCTGCCCAACGGCCGCCACAACCCGTCCCCACCCCTTCCCCGGCCAGAACCTGTGCCGCCTGGTCGCGCACTACCCCTCCACGGCCATCTACCCATGCCTCGTGCTGGCGCTGGTGCTGGGGCTGGTGCGTATGCGATGACGGCACTCGTCGCGCCAACGAAGTCTCTATCTACCCATGCCTCGAGCTGGCGCATGGCGCGCGCAGCGGCCGGCTGCGGACGCGCATCCTGGCAGTCGCCCATTCGCGCGCACAACCTTGCGCGCATCCACCTTGCGCAGCCGGCCCTGCGCGCTACTGCGTGACTCGCAGCGCCGTCGCTGCCCGCATCTCGCCGTCACGCCGACGTCACGCATGACGCGCGCCCCGTCCTGCCCCGATCCTGCGCAGGGCGTGTGGGGAGTGACGCGCGTGGCGCAGGCCGATGCCGACACCCAGAGGGTGCGTGGGCGCTGCATATGGGGCCTCGATATGGGGCCTCGATATGGGGCCTCGACGCCACCGGCGTCGCCGCTTTTTGCCCTAGCAGGCACCGGCCGCGCTGGGGTGGGAGGCGCCGCTGGGCCCGGCAGGAAGCAGCTCAGGGACGGCACGCCGCTGGCGTTGCGCCGGCTGTAGGTCGTACGTGCTTGGCGGCGGGCATTGGCAGGGGCTGACGACACGCAGCGCGCGCCGTGCGGCCGCTGCCGAGCCCTGCGCGGCGGCGCCTGAGCACGGAAAGGGCGCTGGGCATCGGGGGCGGTGCGGGGCTGGGCCCTGCCACCGCGCCACGCCGGGCATCAACGCAGCCGGTGGCGCCGCCCAGACATGGCCGCCCACGGCCCCCTGGCCCCTGGCCGCCCACGGCCCCCTGGCCCCCTGGCCATGCGCGCACATGTGCATACCCCAGCCGCCGACCGCGTCGCGCCCGCCGCTGCCCGTGCACGCCCCGCAGCGACAAGCGGCGGCGCTGGCGCTGGACGTGGCGAGCAGCTACCGGCAGCAGCTGACGGTGGCGGCCTCGCCCATCCTGTCGCTGGCGGCGCTGGTCAGCCACGACCCGTCCTTCGCCTTCCTCGAAAACATCTTCCCCAGCTTTGTGCCACAGCTGTCCAAGCAGGTGCGGCACTCGGGCCCGGCCCACGGGATGTGGTGGGCAATCCGCAACGCAGCACACGTTTTCCAACACCCTGCGATACTGGCGGATCGTGCCCAGGCGGTTCGGCCGGACACGTGCTGGGGCGCGATGCGAGCCCCGGAGCGCTAGCCAAGCCAGCCACCGGCCGCCCTTGCAGCGTGCTGTGGGCGCAGCCAGGGGCCTGCAGGGCCGCCAATTCCGCCTGGCTGGCACTTCCCAACAGCCAAGAGCGAGGCCGCTGCTCCTAACCGGCCCGGCCCGGCTCGGCATGCTTGTACGGCATCTGCGGCGCTAGCTCCGCGCCTGCCCTGATACGCCCGGCTGCCACCTCCTCGCCCCCCGCGCCTTTGCTTCCGCCTGCCCAGGTCCCGGGCAATGCGCTCAAGTCGCTACAGCTGGCGCCCTTTGGGGTCATCCGCCTGGTGTACCCCTACGCGGAGAACAGGGCGGCGCTGGGGCTGGACCTGTTCAACGGTGCGGCCGGAGCGCGGCCGGAGAGCGCATGGGGCGAGAGGCTGGAGCCCGGGAGCCGCGAGGCGCTTGGCGCGCGCGTGGGGCAGACTGTAGCGCGGGAGCCGCGAGGGGCTGCACTGCCGGCAACCCGTAGGCCACCCTGTGCCTGGCTGGGCGTTGATGGAGGGGCGGCCAGCTGTCTGGGAGCGCAGGCCGGGACCGAGGCTTGCCGTCTGGACTGAGCGCAGGGGCAGCCGAGCCACAGCCCAGGCCCTAAGGTGGCCCGGCCCGGTCACGGCGCAGCCCCGCGGGAGGGGGCGAGGGGACCATAACAGCACCCCCTGGGGGACGGCTGGTGTGGCTCCGTCCCATGGCATCGCGCGTGCTCGCTGCGCTTGTGCGGCTTGGGCCCGGGCCGCTTATCATCCCTCACCATCCTTCTCCATCCCTCACCATCCCACACCATCCTGTCTGCGTGCCCGCGCCCGCGCCCGCGCCCGGCCTGCTCCTGCTCCTGCGCGTGCAGTGTCGTCGGAGCGCGAGGGCGCCATCCGCACCGTGGCCGACAAGCAGATGACGCTGGTGGGGCCCTTGACGTTCCGCCAGGTGCGCGCGCCGCCACGTGTCCGACCGTTGTGAGCACACATGGTTGCATGCGTTATGCGTACGGCCTTGCGTATGAGGACCCTAGAGGGGCCCGTGGGGTTCATGATGCTACGTCAGGTGCGCACGCCGGCGGGGACGCCCAGCCGCCTGGCGTCCGGAGCGCTGTCGGGGTTGCGGGGAGGCGCGCCGCGGCGCCGCGGCCCTGTGGGGATCTGCCGTCGGGCTTGCCGGCGGCCGTCCCGGGGTCCTGGCGAGCAGCATTCGCCGCGCGAGGCGAGGCGGCGCGAAGCCCGCGCGCTGGATTGCTGCGAGCACGTGGATCTTGGTCAGCGTGCGGGTGCTGATGGGTCCCGCCGCCTCCCCCCCAACTAGTTCGTTACTCCCATGGTATATACCCCCCCCCCCGCCCCCGATGGGTGCAGGGCGGCTACGGCGTGCGCATTCGCATGCCGCTGTTTGTGTCCAACGTCAGCGGCGACAAGGAGTTTGGCGGGCCCGACCCGCTCAGCCCCAACTGCGGGCGGCCCTGCTACAACGAGGCCAGCCGCACCAAGTTTTGGGGCTTTGTGAGTGCCAGGGTGCGGCGCCCCCGGGCGCGAAGGCGCGGAGGGGTGCCCGCGCGGGATGCTGCCCGCTGGCGTCTCTGCTGGCGGGGCTGGCCGGCGGGACGGTTGGTGTGCTGCAGGCGCGCGGCGTGGGAGCGTGGCCGGGGGCCGGGGGCCTGCTGGCCCCTGCCCGCGCGGTCCCTGGCGCGCGTGCTGCTGCGCCCACGCCCGCTGCCGCCCCGTCGCCCATGATGAGGCTGCTCCGCAGGCCACGGCGCTGGCCGACCTGGCCCTGCATGCGGTCGTACTTATTCTCTACATATGTTTACGTAACATGGTGTACATACATTCGTCACGTTGTCGCGAATCTGGGCGGCCCCTACCCGCAGGCCACGGCGCTGATCGACCTGGTCCTGCTGTCCAACGGCTCCGACTCGCGGCTGTCGGGCCTGACGCAGCAGGCGAGTGAAGCAGGGGGTGCACGGGGGTGCAGGGGTGCAGGGGTGCTGGGGACAGGGCGGCGGCGCGGCGGCTGCCGCGTGCCGCGGGGCGGATGGGCAGCGGCAGGGTGTGACAGTAGCGGGGCCAGACGGTCAGCAGGAACTCCTAGGGCTGCCCAAGAACCGACAACCCCAAACGTGCGGTGGCCCCACGGGCCAGGCGGCAGCGGGGCCGGCGCGGGGCTTGAAACGAAAGCCCGACAGGCGTCTCTGTCCGGCCTACCCCGCAAGGCTCCTGCTCCATCCTCATACCTATCTCATAACATTCAACATGAAAACACATACAGTCAATCGTATTGCTGTCGATTGTGTTTCCCCGCACCCGCAGGGCTACCGCTACGAGCTGGTGGCCCCCGGCGTCAACGCCAACCTGTCCACCATTGCGGCCAGCCCCGGGGGCGTGGGCCGCGACCCAGTGGAGGCGAGCATCGAGCTGCCCAACAACAGGGTGCGAGCGGTGGAGTGGGGCATTTGGGCACCCATTGTCCGACCCATGCAGAGTGCTGGCGGACTGCCCGCCCCGCCCCTCCCAGTGGGTGCCGGCTATCCACGGCCAACACACGGTCCACACCCACCTACACGCTGCCCGCCCTGCCCGACCTGCCTGTCACCACTTTGCCACCACTCGCCACCACTCACCACTCTGGCATATGAACAAGCTATCACGTGGTGCATGAACGATGCCGCACGATCTCACGGACCATGCGGGGGCCCCATCCGTGCCCTGCCGCAGTGGACGCTGCGCATATCGCCCGAGGACGGCAGCTGGACGCCCGCCTGGTACCCGCCCATGCTGGCGGGCGTCATCATCTTGGCCGTGGCGCTGACGGTGCTCAACTTTGCGGTGCTGGTGTCCAGGTACGGCGTACGGCAGCACGGATGTTGCGGCAACGTACGGGTGTACGGCAGCGGGGGAAAGGCACCGTACGTGGTGGGATGTGCGGGCGCATGGTACAGTAGTACGGCGGTCTGGGTGTGCCTACATGCGGTGCGGGAAGATGGGGAGCTGGTCCATTATGGGTATATGATGCGGTGTGGGTTGGGCGCGAGCGAGCGGCATGCCGTCAGCCTCCCCCCTCGCGCGCGTTTCCCCTTGGCTGGCGCCCCTACACACCCAGGCGGCAGCACCAGATGCTGCTGGAGGCGCTGCTGCCGCGCGAGATGATCCGCGACCTGGTCAACACCGACACCACCTCCATGGCGCCGCGCATCCTGCAAGCGGGTGCGCACCAAGGCGCATCTACGACAGCACATGGTCGCACCTGGTCGCAAGCCGTGCACATACTATCTCTATACAAACGCGCACCGGTATAACGAAAGGACGGTCATAGCCAATGCGACCGCCGGCAGCAGCTGGCACGCGCACACACGCGGGCGCCAGTGCAGCTGGGCGCGGCTGCCGGCCGGCCTCTCGGCACATCTTGGGCCCAGCGCTGCTGCGGCGCCTGCGGCTCCACGCCTGGCCCAGCCGGCCTACGCCGCTGTCCCGCGCACGGACGATGGGCCGCGCCCGCTTGCGCGTCGGTTTCACGCGTGTACCGCGCGCCTGCCCTTGCCGCCCCTCCTCCCTTGATCCCCACGCAGACACGGCGGCCGACGTGCTGCTAACAATGATGGGCACGCTGCTGCAGGGCGGCTCGCCCGACCTGCGCGACGTGCTCTTCATCCGCACTACGGTGCTGAGCAACCAGGACATCTACCAGGCGAGCAACACGCCCCTGCACATGGCCGTGTGTCTATCATTGCATAGGCGGATGGAATCTCAAGGTCATGTGTGCGCACAGCCAGGATGCCTGCCCGTGTGTGCGTGTTCGTGTGCGACACGCGGCCATGCGCGGCGCTCCTTACGGGGTGCCGGGCGAGGGCGCCTCGAGGGAGTGTAGTCGTGCGGGGCGAGCTGCGCGGCGACCCCCTTCCCCTCCCCCCGATGCCTTTGGGCCGAGTGCGGTTGGGCCTACGAACATGCGGGAGGGGGAGGACAACTTGGCCTGCCACCACCCGACCTCTCCCCCGTCCTCGTCACGCCCCTGCGCGTTGCATGCCCTCCCTGCCGCCCCCCTGCCCCGGGCTTTCGCTCGGTAATGTGCAACTAGTTCGCTACTATCACGGTCCATCCCTGCCGCCCCCCTCCCACCGCAGCCGCTCAACCTGTCGGACCACATCAAGGAGGCCAACCTGGCAGATGACGTGACGCGGGCGCTGATGCGGCAGCTGGGCGGCCACGTGACGGACAGCGAGAGGTGCGGTGGGGAGGCAGGCAGGCAGGGAGCGGGCCTGGGCTGCAGAGCACACAGCAAGCCTGCGAACGGTGCTGCTGGTTGCACGGAGCCAACCAAAGAACCAAGGACGGGGTACCAGCACTGGACACAAGAATGACCTGTGCAGCAGCTGCTAACTAACGGGGCGGTTACGTGGTGGCGTAGCGTGCTGCCAGCCCCGCGCGGCCACGGCCCCCGTCGCTGCAAGTTATCTCCCCGCGCACCCCAAACAAGCGCGCGCCGCCCCTCGCCGCCGCCTCCCATCGGCAGCGTCTGGGACGACATCCCGGAGGACGCGGAGGCGCAGATGCGGCTTGACCACGGGCACCTGCCGCTGGAGGAGGGCGAGGGCGCCGCGGGAGCCGCCGCAGCGCACGACATGGGGTCGCTGGCGGGCGCGCTGGCGCTCATCCTCACGCCGCAGCCGGCCGTGTGGTGCGACTCGGGCATCGACATGAACGACGCGGGTGCGTCGTCGGCGTCGGCACCACAGCGCACGGCCGCGGCCCGGAGCTCCCGGACTCCGCCAGTCAGCCGACCGCCCGGCCCGTGTGTCCCTCACACGTGTGCCGGGGGGCGGGGGGGGACGCCGTGCCTGTGACCGCGGCGGGTGCCCCGTAGGCCCCGCCCGCCCGCTCGCAATGATCGGCCCTCGGTCGTGCACGGGCGGGCATCGTCGTGCATCACAGATGCGGGCGCGCGGCAGCGCCTTGGTTGGATGCGGCAGCCCGGCGGCCAGCCACAGGGCGCTGGGCGCCACCGCGGGCGGGGTGGCGTGCGGCCATGCAACAGCGTGCGGCCATGCATCAGCGTGCTGACCGTGCTGACCGTGCTGACCGTGCTGACCGCTGCTGCCTGCCCGCAGCCTCGGACGCGGCGCTGCCCGCAGCCGGCGCCGAGTGCGCCCGCGCCATCTCGCCGCAGCCGTCGCTCACGGGCGCCGGCGCCGCCAACGCCGCCAGCATCGCGGCCGCGCTGTCGTCGCGCCACGTCTCGCTCACCGGCCTCGCGCCGGCGCCGGCTGTGCACAGCGACTTGTCCGCCCTCGCCAGCCGGCGGCTCAGCCGCGACTGCGGCGCCTCGCCGACGGCCGCGGCCGTGCAGCATGCCTCCGCCAGCGGCGCGCCCGCCAACCCCTTCCTGCTGCCGCAGCGGCCCGCCACGGGGTCGGGCTTCCTGCCGGCCAGCGGCGGCGCCAGCCCCGGGCCCGGCGGCGACGACGACTGCGGCGTTGACGGCGGCTCCCTGGGTGTACCCAAGATGCTGCTGGAGGCCCGCTGCAGCGCGCCGCTGACGCCCGGCGGCGGCGTCGGCGGCGTTTCTTTGCTGCCATCCGGCGGCGGCGCGTCGCCGAGCGCGCGGATGCCGCCGCCGCGGTCGCCGCTGGGCTCCGGCGGCATCGGGCGCAGCGGCAAGCGCAGCGGCCAGGTGCAGCCGTCGCCCGGTGGCGGCAGCGGCGGCATTGGGCTGAGCGGCCTGGGCGGCGGCGGCGCCGCCAACGGCCAGGCCCACAGCAACCTGGCGCTGGGGGCGAGCCCGTCGGCGCCGGCGGGCGCGTCGCTGTCGGCGACGTATAGCGGCAATCTGAGCGCCGGCCAGCTGTGCTTTGGCGGCGGCGGCGGGCTGATGGTGGAGGAGCGCGTGAGCAGCCGGTTTGGCATGGGCGCCCTGGGCGGCGCCGGCGGCACGGGCGGCGGCATGCTGCAGACGCTGACGCAGCGGCGCAACGCGCTGCCGCCGCCGGTGGCGGTGATAGACGAGGTGCGGCGTTGGGATTGGGGCGGACTGGGGGTTGGGGCGGACTGGGGGTTGGGGCGGACTGGGGGTTGGGGCGGACTCGGGGTTGGGGAGGACGGGCCCCGCGGTGTTGCGCGGCTGAGGCCGGCTCCCCTGCGGCGGAGCAGCAGCGGGGCATGCGCCACAGCGGCACGCGAGGCGTGGCAGCAGTCTGGCGGCCTCGCCACGGTGCCGTGTTGTTGCCTGTGACTCCGCACCGCACCTTTGGCTGTGTTCATGCGTGTGTGGCCGCAGGTGGAGAGGCTGCTGGCGCAGGCCAACGGCTGGCAGGCAAGCGGGGGCTTTGGCAGGGGGCTTTGGCAGCGACACGGCATGCAGCGTGGGAGCGACACGGAATGCTGTGGCAGCGACACAGCGAACGCAGCGTGGGAGCGACACTGCGTGCTGTGGCAGCGACACAGCGCAGCGCAGCGTGGGCAGCCGGCTGCCAGCACAGCGCACCGCAGGGGCGGCGACGGCTTCGCTGCCCGGCTCTCCCCGGTCCTGCCGATGACCTCGCCCCGCTCCGTGCGCCGCCGCCGAGCCGCGCCGAGCTGCCCGCCCGCCGTGCCGTTGCCCGTGCTGCCGTACCGCGCAGTTCGACATGTGGAAGCTGCGGGAAGCCACCATGGGCCACCCGCTCTCCTGCATGGGCTTCTTCCTCATACAGCGGGCGGGGCTCATCTCGCGGCTCAAGCTCAACCCAATGACGCTGGCCAGGTGGGTGTCTGTGTAATAAACACTTCACGTGTATATGGTAACAGATACTTTCACTTGAATGTGACGCGGATCAATCTGAACCCCCGAGGCGAAAGCCGCATCGCCGCGGATTTGAGAACAGCAACAGCAAGATTAAAATGTTGCGGGGTTTGCGCGTGCAATGGAAGTAGGGCAGCTCTCCCCTTGCGACGACCAACACGCTCCACACCGCCCGTCTGCCCGCCCGCGGCTCACCGCCGCCGCCCCCGCTACGCAGATGGCTGCGACACATTGAGGCGGGCTACCCCGACAACCCCTATCACTCGGCCACGCACGCGGCCGACGTGCTGCAGGTATGTACGGCAGCAGCGTACGTACCTGCATGCCGTACTTGCGCCGCCGTGTACGGATGTGCCCGGCCGCGCCGCTCTCGTCAGCCCTCCCCGGTCGAACCCGTTCTGGGCAGGTACACCCACGCCCCCCCTTGCCATGGCGGAACCGCACCAGAACCTACAACACATCTTCCGCACTGCTGTCGTGTTGCCGTGTCGCGCTGCTGTGTCGCGACACGCCGCAGACGCTTCACGTCATCATCCACGGAGCGCAGCTGCATACGCACTACGTGGACCCCCTGGGGCTCTTCGCGTGCTACTTCGCGGCGGTGAGGAGCGCTTCTGATAGGGTTGGGTGTGCCTGGCGACACACGGACGCGTTGCCAATCCCGCGAGTGCTGCGGCTGGGGCGGCTTCGGTTGGCGTGCGGTCATGCATGCGCACGTGACGGAGGCGCCGCCGACGTGAAACCAACATCGGTTGGTGCACACGCACACCGGCCGGCCGGCTGCTGTGATGCGCTGTGCAACTGAGCCCATACAACGGTTGTCCGCCAACCGCAGATCATCCACGACTACGGCCACCCCGGCGTCACCAACGACTTCCTCATCGCTACCAGCGACCCCCTGGTGCGCTGGGCTGCTGCTGCTGCTGCTGCTGCTGCTGCCTGTGCCTGCTGCAGCGTGTGCTGCGCTTGGTGGTGCACTCGTCGTGAGCTGCCGAGAGTATGGACGTGCTCGTCACAGACAGCAGCAGGGCTGGAGCAGCCTGGATTGGAGCAGTCCCGGTGTCACCGCCCTTGTCAAATCCCTCTGCACGCCCATTGCGCCCATTGCCGAGCCCCGTGCCGCCTGCTGTTTTGCGGAGCCCCCTCCCCTGGCCCCAGTTCGTCCCACCCTGTTGACCTGCCGCAACGGGGCCCTCCGCAGTCCGCGCCTACCCCATCCTCACCACGCACACCATGTCATCCACCCCCTCGCAGGCCGTGCGCTACAACGACCGCTCGCCGCTGGAGAACCACCACGCGGCCGCGGCCTTCTCGGTGCTGCGCCGCGAGGAGCTCGACGTACTGGCGCCCTTCAGCCAGCAGGAGCGCGCGGCGCTGCGCAAGCAGGCGCGTCGCATGCGTCCGGCCGTGCACGAGTCCAGCCACACATGCGGCTTGAGTACACTCCGCATTAGCGAAAGCTGCAGCTATGTTACATGGAAGCGCGGCAGCACCTGGAATGAGACCGACCCATGCATGTTTTATGAAACCCCGCCGATCCGCTCCTCGCCCGCTCAGGTCATCGAGATGGTGCTGGCCACCGACATGAAGCAGCACTTTTCCATCCTCTCGCACTTCAACACCGTGCACCGCCTCACCACCTTTTCGGCCACCAGCGTCGCGGCGCTGGGCGGCATGGGCAGCAGCAACGGCACCGCGCCGGCCGCGCACCGCTCCAGGTAGGGCCCGCCGTCCCCGAGTGAGCTAGCACCTGCCGCCGCCGCACGGTCGCCTACTCGGCTGCCGTACCAAGCAACGCAAGCGGCCCCCGTACCAAGCAACGCAAGCCGCTGTTAAGCCAGCAACGCAAGCGGCCGCCGTACCTTGCGCGTGGCCGCGCCCGCTGCTGCCGCACCGCCCTCTGCGCCCGGACGTGTGGGGCTGGTGCACGGTGCGGGTCACGGCGTCCCGCCACCTCCTCATCCCGCGTGTCCCTTCGTGTCCCTTCGTGCCCCGTCGTGTCCCATCGTGTGCCCCCCTCGCCCCCACCGCAGCCGCACGCTGGCCGTCAGCGTGGAGCCGCCCTCCGCCAGCTCGCTGGCGCCCAAGCCCAAGGACGACACGGAGCGGCTGCTGGGGCTACAGGTGCGCCCCCCCCCCTGGTGCCGCCCCGCGCCTGCAAACACAGCTGTGCGCAGCCGCCCTCGACCCCGCCACATGCGGCGCTGAGCCGTGGGGGAGTGCGGGAGCGGCTGCGACGGAGGCTGAAGCTAGCGCAGCGCGCGGCCAATGGGTGGCGGCATGGATCGGGGCGAGGGGCGGCGCTCGCGGCGCTGCGTGAGGGCGGCTTGTGCGTGTGTGGGGGGGGGGCCCTCGAGGGTGCCGGCGGGGGGTGTTGCTTGGTGTGGTGGTGTCATGTGGCGCTGCAGCGGCCTGCCCCTCCTAGCCCCCTGCCCTTGCCCCTCCTAGCCCCCTGCCCCTCCTAGCCCCCTGCCCCTCCTAGCCCCCTGCCCCCCCTAGCCCCCTGCCCCTCCTAGCCCCCTGCCCCTCCTAGCCCTCTGCCCCCCCTAGCCCCCTGCCCCTCCCTAGCCCCCTGCCCTTGCCCCTCTGGCCCCCTGCCCCTGCGCAGATCGCGATCAAGGCCGCCGACCTGGGGCACCTGGGCGAGGAGTTGGAGGTGCACAAAAAGTGAGTGGGGCCTGAGTGGAGGGAGGGGGGGGGCAGGGGGAGCGGGTTTGGGGGGGGCGGCGAAGAGTGAGGCCTGCGTGGAAGGAGGGGGATGGGGAGCGTGGGGCAGTGCGTCATAAGTGAGGCCTGAGTGGAAGGAGGTGAAGGGGCAGTGTGTTCGACTTTTCGGGTCGAAAGTGTGTGTGGGGGGGGGCGGCAAAACGTGATGCTGGCACAAGACAGCAGGGGAAGGGGAAGTGGGTGCAGGGGAAGTGGAACTGCCGAATGTGTCGCGCACACAGGAAGTGATGTTAGGGACCTGCGTGCTGGCTGGGCTGCCAGGACGTGAGGCGTATGTCGGCGCGCTTTACCCTCTGTACATTCCCATATAACCCAATCCAACCCAACCCAACCCAACCCAACCCAACCCAACCCAACCCAACCCAACCCAACCCAACCCAACCCA